>VZQC01013302.1:3440737-3604666 GCA_009823505.1 Rhizomys pruinosus
TTTTTTTGGTCTTTTCAAGACAGGGTCTCCCTATAGCCCCAGCTGTCCTGGAACTTACTCTGTAGACGAGGCTGGCCTTAAACTCACAAAGATCCTCCTGCCTCTGCCTCCCAAGTGCTAGGATTAAAGGCATGTGCCACCATGTCTGGCCCATCCATACTGCTTTCTATAGTGGTTGTACAAGTTTACATTCACACCAGCAGTAGATGAGTGTTCTCCTTTCCCCACAACCTCCCCGGCATTTGGTATCACTTGTTTTCTTGATCCCAGCCTGTCTTATTGGAGTGAGAAGATATCTTAAAATGGTCTTAATTTACATTTCCTTAATTATTAGTGATGTTGAACATGTTTTAAGATGTTTCTCAGCCATATTTATTTCCTCATTTGTGAAGTCTCTGTCCAGCTCTTTACTCCATATTTTGAGTCAGTCATTTGTCTTCTTCTTTGTTTTTTTGAGTGGTTTATATATTCCAGAAGTTAATGCTTTATCAGATGTATCAGCAGTGAAGGTTTCATTCCACTCTGTGGGTTTTCTCTTCACTTAACTGATTATTCCTTTCACTGTACAGAAGCTTTTCAGTTTAATTAGGTCCCACTTGTCACTCATCAACCTTACTTTCTGTGCATCTGCTGTCTGATTTAGAAAGTCTTTTCTTATGCCTATGTCTTGTAGGTTGCTGCCAAAGTTTTCTTCTATCACCTTCAGAGTTTCAGATTTCACACTGAGGTCTTTGATCCATTTGGAGTTGATTTTTGTACAGGGTGAGACGTAGGGGTTTAATTTTATTCTCTACAAGTGATCTAGTTTTACCAACACCATTTGATGAAGATGCTGTCTTTCCTCCACTGAGTCTTCTTGGCTCCTTTGTCAAATATGAGGTGGCTGAAATTGTATGTGCTCAAGCTTGGATCTTCAATTTTCTTCCATTGGTCTATAACTCTGTTTTTGTGTCAGTATCAGGCTGTTTTTTATGACTATAGCCCTGTAATATATTTTGAAGTCTTCTATATAGATCCCCCTGTGTTGCTCTTTTTACTCAGAGTTGCTTTAGCTATTTGGGGTCTTTTGTTTTTCCATATGAATTCAAGGATTTTTTTCCAAGTATGTGAAGAAACTCATGGGGATTTTAATTGAGAATGTGTTGAATCTGTATATTAGTTTGGGTAGAATGGACATTTTTACTATATTACTCTTTCCAATCCATGAGCATGGGACATCTTCTGATGTCTTGTTCAATCTCCTTCTTGAGGGGTTTAAAATTTTTGCTGTAGAGCTCTTTGGTATCTTTGGTTAGGTTTGTCCCTAGGTATTTTATTGTTTTTGATGTTATTGTGAGTGGGGAGTTATCTTCATATTCCTTCTTCAGTTCCTTGTTTTTGGTGTAAAGAAAGGCTACTGATTTTTCTAGCTTAATTTTGTATCCACCACTTTACTGAAACTCTTAGTCATTTCTAGGAGTTTTCTTGTGGAGTTTTTAGCATCCCTTTGGTAAACTATCCTATTGTCTGCAAAAAGGGATAGCTTGACTTCCTGTTTCTGATTAGTACTCCTTGAATTTCCTTCTTGCCTTATTGCCCTAGCAAATGTTTCAACACTATATTGAAGAGGAGAGGTGATAGTAGGCAGCTGTGCCATGTTCCTGTCTTTAAGGGGAATGCTTCTAGCTTTTCTCCATTTAGGATGATGTTGGCTGTGGGTTTCTTGTATATGGCTTTGATTACATTGAGGAATGATCCCTTCAGTCCAATTACCTCTAATACCTTAAGCATGAGGGATGCTGGATTTTGTTGTAGGCTTTTTCCTGCATCAATTGAGATGATCATGTGGCTTTTTTTGTTTTTCAGTCCATTTATGTATTTTATGATATCTATTATTTTCCTTTGTTGAAGCATCCCTGCATCTCTGGTATGAATCCAACTTGGTCATGATGGATGATCTTTTTGATATGGGTCTGTATGAAGTTTGCAAGTATTTTGTTGAGAATTTTGGCATCTATGTTCATTAATAAGCTGGGCCTATAATTTTCTTTTTTGTTTGTATCTTTGCCTGGTTTTGGTATTAGAGTGATGCTGGCTTCATAGAAGGAATTTGGGAGATTTCTGTCTCTTTGTATTCTTCTGAACATTTTGAGAAATAATAGCTGTAAGCCTTCTTTAAATTTTTTGATATAATTCTGCTGTGTACCCATCTGGACCTGGGCTTTTTTTAAATTTGTGAGTTTTTTTTTTATTACATCTTCAATTTCCTCAAATATTATGGATCTGTTTAAGCTGTCAGTCTTTTATTGGTTAAGTTTTGTTGCTTCCCAGGATTTCAAATATTCATCCATTTCTCTTAGGTTTTCAAACTTACTAGAATATAGGATTTTGAAGTATTCTAGTGTGATTGTTTGGATTTTTTCATTGTCTGTTGTGATGTTTCCCCTTTCATCACAAATTCTATTGATTTGGAGTTGCTTTTTCTTTCTTTTGTTTAACTGGGCTAGAGGTCTATCTACTTTTTTTTTTTTTTTACCTTTTCAAAGAACCAACTTCTGCATTCATTGATTCTTTGTATTGTTTTCTTTGTTTCTGTTTCATTAATTTCTGCTCTGATAGGGTTCAATTGTTTTTGTCTCTCAAGTGTTTTTAGCTGTAGTGTTAGATCATTTATTTGTGCTGTTTTTTTTTTTTTTTCTTTTTTTCTTTTTTTCTTTAATGTAGGCACCCAGGGCTATCATTTTCTCTCTTAGGACTGCTTTTAAAGTATCCCATAGGTTTTGTTGTGTTGTATTGTTATTTTCCTTTAGTCCCAGGAATGTTTTTATTTCTTTATTTCTTCATTGACCTATTCATTATTTGTGAGCGTGTTGTTTAGTTTCCATCCTGATGTTGATACTGAGCTTTATTGCACTGTGGTCTGATAGAATGCATGAAATTACTTCAATCCTTTTGTATTTGTTGAGGTTTATTCTCTGTCCCTGCATGTGGTCTGTTTTGGAGAAGGTTCCATGGGTGCTGAGTAGAAAGTATATTCTCTGGTGTTTGGGTGGAATATTTAGTAGATGTCTGTGAGGTCCATTTGGTGTGTTGTATTATTCAGTTCAGATGTCTCTCTGCTTATTCTTTGTCCAGTTGACCTATCCAAAGGGCTCAGTGGGGTATTGAAATCCCCCACTATTAGTGTGCTGGGATTAATCTGTGCCTTAAGGTCTTGGAGGATTTTGTTTATAAAGTTTGGTGCACCAGAGTTTGGTGCATATATATTTATGGTTGTGAAATCTTCATGGTTAACTGTTCCTTTTATAAAGATGTAATCGCCATGTTTGTCCCTTCTGATTAGTTTTACTTTGAAGTCTATTTTGTCTGATATTAAAATAGCAACACCTGCTTGATTTGTGCCATTTGCTTGGAATATTTTTTTCCACCCTTTCACTTTAAGTTGGTGCCTATCCTTGAGGGTGAGATGTGTTGCCTGTAGAGAGCATATAAATGGATTCTGTTTTCTAACCCATTCTCTCATTCTATGTCTTTTGATTGGGGAATTTAGATCATTAATTTTTAAGGTTATTATTGAGAGATATGTGTTGCTTCTTTTCATCCTATCTTCTGTTTGCATTCTTTGTCTAAGTTTGTATTCTTGTAGTTGTACTTTTATCCATTTCTCTCTCTCTCACTGTTTGGGGATAGGCGCTCCTTTTCTCTGTCCTTTGAATTGCTTCAAGTAGTTTCTAAAGGGTTGGTTTTCTGGTTATGTATTCTTTCATTTTATGTCATGAAAGATTTTTCTTTCTCCTTCAACTATGATCAACATTTTTGCTGGGTATAGTAATCTGGGTTGGCCTCTGTATTCGTTTAGTACTGGGAATACTTTGGTCCACATTCTTCTGGCTTTCATACTTTGCACTGAAAAATCTGCTGTAATTTTGATGGGTTTCCCCTTATATGTAACTTGTTTTTCTCTTGTTGCTTTCAGCGTTTTGTCTTTGTTTTGGGCATCTAGCATTTTAACTATGATATGGTGTAGGGATTTTCTTTTCTGATCTTGTCTATTTGGTGTTCTATGTCCTTCTTGTATTTGTATGGGTTTTTCTTTTTTCAGTTTGGTGAAATTTTCTTCTGTGATTCTGTCGAAGATTTAATCAGTACCATTGTCTTGCGATTCTTCTCCTTCCTCCATCCCTATGATGCAGAGGCTTGGTCTTTTCATGGTGTCCCCCATTTCCTGATTGCTCCACTCTTGTGTTTTTTTTTTAATTGTTAATGTTCTTTACTTGAGCATTCTAGTTCTTCCACTTTATCTTCCAGTGTTGAAATTCTATTTTCTGCTTCCTCCAATCTGTTCCTGTGGCTTTCTCCCATTCTTTCCTGTTGATTGGGTAAGTTTTCAATTTCCTTTTTCATATTAACTTTTTGGAGCTCCTTGCTTCACTGGTCTGTTTCTTTTTTTGTTTCAGCCTGGTATCTCTTCAGTGTTTCTACTTCCTTCTGGAGTTTGCCATTCTCTCCCTCTAGTTCCTTCCTGAGTTTGTCATTCTCTCCCTTTAGTTCTTTGATTTGTTCTTTATAGTTCTTGATTTCTTTGAGTATGTCTAAGATTTTTCTTCTAAGATCTGTGTATTGGGTTGCTTCCAGAGAAATTGCTTTGTAGGCATCTTTTATAGGACTGGTAGAGTTTGGTGCAAGTTTATTCTGTGTTTTCCCATGATTATTTTTGTTGTTGTTGTTGTTGTTGTTGTTGTTGTGTTTTTGGATGTGGGTTTGTTTTGTTGCTTTTATTCTGATGTGAATCTCAGCTATTTCTTCATTGCTTTGGAAGCTTGCTTCGCTTGTTTTATTCAGGTGTTTTCTTTGTCTTCTCCTAGTTTATGGAGGGCTGGCTGGTCTAGATTTCAGGTTTTCACTTTTGGTTATATATTGGAAGATTTAGCTAACTCCTCCCTTTCTGTTCCAAAGGTTCTCTAGAAATTGGATAGGTAATAACAAGGTTGGTTCACCGCTGAGCACTGTGCTTACTCTGTTTCCTTCTGGCCAGTTCCTCTAGGTTGGCTGTGAAGCTTAGTGTGCTGGGACTGGAGTTGTGGAAGGCTCCTATCTCTTCTACTTCCTTGCACCTTGGACTCACTACCTCTATTCCCACTGGGACACTTGCACCACAGCTCAGGGGTCAGGGGGTAGAGGGTGGGGTTGTTCCCTTGGCCCTGTGCATTTTGCTGCTGCTGTGCTGGCTGGGTAACTCCACCCATACCTATCATGCAGGAGGGGTGTGACGTTTTGCCTGGGTGCTTGAACCCAGGTCGATGGCGCTGGATTCCTTAGGGGCTGCCATTCACCTCTCCATGCACTGGTCACCCTGTGCATGCAGTTGCTGATGTGCACTATTTCTCTTCTAATAGTTTAGCAAGTGTAGCATTAACTCAAATCTAATACTTGTTTTTTCCCTTTATCTTTCTTCCATATATATGTTTCATGCACAAATGTACATGGCTTTCACAGGTACATTCTCAAGCTCTTATGTAGGTATGACACATTGCCATTATCTCAAAAGTTTCTATCATAATTCTGCTGTACAGAATTTATGGATTTCACAAGTAAAAGTGCACAGTCTATATTTATAGTATACTAAAAATATAGTCTGTTTTTTATCTGAAATTCAAATTTAACCTCAAATTATATTTATTTTTTAAATCTGGGAGCCCTACTTTGCAGTAAATGTCTATCTCGCCCTGCATAGTCAACCAAAATTCAATTTGCCTGTGTGTGTATGTGTGTTTATGGGTGTGTGTGCATGCGTGTGTGTGTGTGTGTGTGTGTGTGTATGTGAGATCTGAAAGGTTTCATATATATAACCTTTTCACTCTTGTCATAATGGTTTAAGATCCACATAACATTGCCATACATAAAAAGTATGTTCTTTATATTTCTTAGTAGTATTCTTTAATAAAGTATAATAGTTTACCAAACATTCTCCATATTGGGCTTTCTCCAGTTTTAGTCTATTATAAACAAATGACTCTGAACCAATGCATATAACTTTTCAGTGAATTTCTAGGAAGAGCCCAAATTTCTTACATGTCTTCAGACATCTTTCTTCTTCCCTGGTCCACCTCTTGCCAGTCTTTCATTGTGTCCATTTATCTAGCACTTCTATATTTTTTGTCTTTTTTGAGATAGGGTTTCCCTGTAGCCCCAGCTAGCCTGGAACTCACTATCTAGACCAGATTGGACTTGAACTCACAAAGATCTGCCTCCTAAATCCTGGGATCAAAGGCATGTGCCACCATGCCAGACTAGCTAGTCTTCTTGTTGCTGTGACAGAATCTATGATAAGAAGCAATGTAAGGGAAGGATGGTTTATTTTGACTCACAGTTTGAAGGGATAGAGTCCACCTTAGCAAAATGTTGTGGTAGCAGAAGCTCCTGATGGGTCTGATTACAGTGTTTCTGCCTTCAGGAAGCAGAGCTTAGACAGGAAATGGAGTTAGGTTGTCAAAACTCAAGGTCTGTCTCAAGTATTCCATTCATTTAGCAAGACTCAACCTCCTAAAGATTCAACAACCTTCCGAAAAAGCTCCACCAGTTGGGGACTAAGACATAAGCCTGAAGTGGCATTGCTACTCTCAACGAGTTTTCTGTGTACAAGTCAGCTTATTTTATTTTTTTTAACTTTTAAAAAATTTTATTTTTATTTTTGTATGTGTATGAATGTACTGTCTGCATGTAGGTTTATGCACCCGTGTCGTGCAATGTCGCGGAGGTCAGAAGAAGATCTCGGATTCCCCTGGAACTGGAGTTCTCCTGGAATTGGAGTTACAGACAGTTCTTTGCTGCCATGTGGGTGCCGGGGATCGAGCCCCGGTCCTTTGCAAGAGCAGTCAGTGCTCTTAACCGCCAGGCCATCTCTCCGGCCCCAAACGTCAGCTTTTTGGAACATTGTTTTTCCCACTGGTTTTTCTAAAATGTTGCTCCTGTTTGTGTACTTATTGGATTGGGGTTGTAGGCATTTTGCCTAACCTCTCTGTAACCTCTATATCTGTAACATAGAATAATCATTCCTTCCTCAGAGGGTTATTATAAGGATTGAACAAATTGATGCATGGAAGCACTTAGCTTGGCACCATAGTGAGTACTCAGTTAATGCCTGTGATTTCTTCCGGAAGTGCCTTGAGTTATGCTATAGGCTTACTTCTCTATACCAAGGAACAGGAAAGTGTGAAGGCAATAGCAGCAGAGCAGGAGATGATAGAAGGGAACAAACAAGCAACGAGGAAGAAAAAGAGCCCAGTGACATCCCTGTGAGTGGAGTGAAAGGCAGTTGAGATTGTGGGAGTAGAAACAGAAGTGGGAGATAGATGCAAAAGCTCTTTTTTCTAAGAGGAAGAAGGCGGAGACATACCACTGATATTTGTGTCTTACAGATCTGAGGAATATGAGTGTCATGTAGCAAGGTAAAGGGTTCCAAAATTAGTCTGACGTTGGTCAGTTTCAGATATAAAGAAATTAAGGATTGTAAGAGAACATTATTGGAAATAATGAGGCTTTTTTTTTTTTTTTTTTTTTGGACTGGTAGGGAGGAACTGAAAACCAGAGAAGTATCTAGGAACCACTACCATGGGCTTCCTGAATCTGAAAAAAAAATTTAGCCATAGGATTGGGGCTTTGCATCATCTTTTACCAGATTAAGCTATGCTGTATAATATTGTCATTGTACAATATAACAAAAATGATGCAAGAAGCTGGAGATCTGACTCCACATTTAGGAGCACTAGCTATTCTTGTAGATCATCCAGGTTCCTGGCACCCAAACGGCAATTAATGACTTCAATCTCAGGAGATCTGATATCCTCTTATGACATCGGCAGGGAGTGCACACAGATTGTGCACTTACATACATCCAGCCAAAATACTCATATATATAATATAAATAAATAAAATTTAAAGAAATGATCAAAGATTGCCAACCACGCTAATAAATTATTTTCTGAATAGAATTACTCATTAAGAGAAATGAAATTGATTTGAAGTTAATTTGTTTTCTCTGATTTTATTTTAAAAGTATATGAGCAATAAATAAATCACACCTTTTTGATAGAAATAGGCATAGAATTAAATGCCTTACTCTAGGCATTTTAAGGAGTTCTTTATTTCTAACCAAATGAATCTGGCCAAAAGAGTTTATTTTCGTTTTTCTCTCACATGACATTTGTTTAGAAGCAAGAGTATGATAGATATTCATAGAAACTGAATCCGTTATGAAAGAGACAGCAGGTATTTTATTGCTGATTGTGAACTTATTTTTTTCATAAACAAGGGAATTCATTTTTAGAAAAGTTTGCTGTGGTGCTTGCAGCCCTGAGGACTCTCCCCTGGTACAAAGTATTTTCCACAGCGTATATCCAATAATCAGTAATTTTTCTTGAACATACTATGCTAAAATTCAGAAGCACCTAAGAAAACCAAGGTGCCATAATTTGAAGAATAGAGTACCAGAACTCTGGAGGATGTGGGAAGAGAGGAAGAGAACCAGCAAAGATGCTGACAGACATCCTTGACCAGCTCGTTTTGTGAAGCCATGGTGTCTGCTAACCAAACATGCATAGGACTCTAAGTATTGCAGGAAAGAATCAGACACTGCCTGTGCCCAGCAGGCTTATTATATACCTCTGTGAAGCTTCAATCCAAATGCAATGCTCATTTTTCTAGGGAGAAAACATGAGAGCATACTGATTGTTGAGCAAGATGATCTCTTGGGACCCTCTTTAGCCCTGTGATTCCAAGAAAGCTGGTTGTTACCAACAAATTAAAGCTTATGATTCTAGCCAAGAATGCTGCTTAATGTTCATTAGGAGAGCTGGAGTATATTGGGAAACATTCCAAGCTGGTGGAGAGTGCCTCGAGTTTGCAAGATGTTTCCACAGTCTCGCATGATTGTATTTAATTAAAAAAATTGTGGTGTCCTTGTGGGACTCAAATGAAGAAGGAATCATCTAACAGGGGCTAATTTATTTCAGCCTAGTTAAGGTTCATCAAACTGGTTCTTGCAGTAATTCAACACAGGATCAGCCCAGAAGCAGAGAAGGGGAAACATCAGGAGAAGAAGGAGTGGAGTTGTCAGCTGAAGGGACAGTGTGAAAGGACACTAGGCAGCTTCCCTTTGGGGTACTGGGAGGGGAGCCTGAAACTGCAGGTCATCACTCTTTTTAACAAATACCTTCCTAAAACTCTCAAAAGCAATGCCACTCTTCCCAAATAATGCAATATGTCAGTAGAATAGAAAAAAAAAAACCCTCCAATTTCCTGTTTAGTTGGAAGTGTTATATTTCAAACATGCCTCTGTCTTTTCCAGGGAGTCCCCAGACAGAATTTATAGTTCTTTTGAAATTCTTTTACCACACAATTGCCATTACAGTTTCCAGCCTTCTGAGGAGCAGAGTTTCTGGACTCCTCTCCTCTTCTCCATCATTCAAGGATTATATTTTAAACTCCAGGTTTTAGATCTACCTATGTATTCAAAATATATTAGAAAGCAGACGAGAGTCTGAGGGGGGCAATAATGGAAATGGATTTAATACTGGTTTGCTGTGAATTGAATTCATTCTCATATATGTTTTATTTTTATTATTTTTCCTCCAATATAATTTTAAATTCTCTGAAAGTTATGGTCACTATTCTTTTTTTTTTATTCTCCCCTAAATGAGACCCATTTTTCACAGTGTGGCACACTGGTTAAACATTTATGTTGAATCTCATTAGTTCCATAACTCCATTGATTTTAATAATATCTGTTGGTTACATTACAAATTTTTCCTTTAAGTTTTTATTCAAAAATTAGATCATGATTTTTAGGATGGGCCTCCAAAGGCTTCAATGACTGGTTTTGGGATTTGGAAACTCTCTATGTATGTATGTTGTTGCATGTATGAACACTGTTATAGTCTTTGAAAATGGGAGGCAGAGGCAGGCGGATCTTTGTGAGTTAAAGGCCAGCCTGGTCTACAAAGTGAGTTCCAGGACAGCTGGGGCTACAGGGAGACCCTGTCTCGAAAAGACCAAAAAAAAAAAGAAAAAGAAAATGGTGCGGATACAGTTGGCATTGAGAAGATCTTGTCTTTACCTCCTTACAGAGTCATAAAATACCTGGTCTTAATTCTCACAAGGGAGCTGAGAAATTAAATATTCAAGTAACTGATGCTCTTAAACAATACAGTTAAACCTGAATGAGAAATGTGTTTTAGTTTAGCTTTCAGATGAGAAGTGATCATGTTTGAAAGCAAACTTCCATTCAGTAACCCCACTTGCTATCACCGCTAAGTGGTCATTGTGTTGCTGTTTGATTTTCTCAGGTATATTAAGCTGGAAAGTGTATTCAGAGGAAGCTGTTATCTTTCACAGATGATTCATGAACAAGTTCAACAGCACTGCCCAATACTGACTGGTCTTCAAGCTTAGTTCTCCCTATCATGGTGCTAATGGGTCCTGCATGAACCCATGACCTGGGTTTCTACCTAAGCAGCATGTGGACTGCGCTAGGGCATTTAGAGCTCTGGCTCCATTGCCAGCCCTTCTGCAGGGAGGAACTATGTCTAAGTTTCCTGCCTCGTCTTAGATGTCCAAGTTCCTAAGGCCCTAAAAATGAACACTGAGAAGAAAGGAGACCTTCTGGAGGTGGAAAGGCATATTACTAGAAATGTCTTCTCACTCATGCTTAAGGCTGACTTGGAAATGCTGGCTGGATTTTTTCTAGTGAAGCGTTCATCTGTATATCTGCATTCTCTCATTCCTGTAAGAAGAAGAAAAAAGGAAATTGGAATTCTCACAAGTGTAGAGACATTGTGAAACAGTGTTAACTGTGAAATATTTCTGAAAGATTTGGGATGAAGGGGAGTCTGGGAAGCGAAAAACATGAGAGGTCTGGGAGACCCAGAAATATGTGGTAATTGAAGATAATTGGAGATTTAAAAACATATCCAAAGCAGGACTGACTCTTTAAAAGTTTTTTTTTCTAATCTGTTTTCAATATATTTATATCTTTCATAAGCAAAATCTGGAAAAAAAAATTGGTAACATGTCAAGTGTGATAAGGCTTCAGAGTAATTAATCTCTAGTCCACTAGACTATTTCCAGATTTTGCTTATGAAAGATATAAATATATTGAAAACAGATTAGAAAAAAAAAACTTTAGTGGACTAGAGATTAATTACTCTGAAGCCTTATCACACTTGACATGTTACCAATTTTTTTTTTTTTTGTATGTGTATGAATGTACTGTCTGCATGCAGGTCTGTGCACCCGTGTCGTGCAATGCCACGGAGGTCAGAAGAGGGTCTCAGATTCCCCTGGAACTGGAGTTCTCCTGGAATTGGAGTTACAGACGGTTCTTAGCCGCCATGTGGGTGCTGGGGATCGAACCTGGGTCCTCTGCAAGAGCGTCGGTGCTCTTAACCGCTAGGCTATCTCTCCATCCCCGACATGTTACCAATTTTAATCCAAAGTTTACTTAACCATCTACTCACCATTAGGCCATGGGATTCTGATCTATAATATTCTCATGTAAGTAATAAATTTAAGTAGGGCCAAAGTACAATCTTCCCCAGAGACTACTTGAGATTTTTAACTTTTCTTGACATTTCTGGAAGCACAAAATGTCTGCCCTGTTCATTCCTCTGGAAAGCTCAGTCTATAAACTGTAAACCTCTCTCCTCATTCAGGAGCCCAATGACACACACCACAATAATACTGAGAGGAACTAAGACAGAAGCAAGATTTGTAATAGAATATTTATATCATAATTTGGGTTTGGGATTTTTTTTCTTTTCCCAAAGGAAATCATGTAATCTTTTGACTATATGAGAAAGAAAATAGAAATCTATAACCTAAATGGGAGGGAGAAAAATTAAAGGTAGTAATCAAGAAAACCTCAAGCTTCATGATTTCAGCTCTGCTCGCTTTCCTCACCCGTCTGTCAGTTTTCAGAGAATAATACAGTTAATACAAAGTATGAAGAATCTAAAGTCCGTGTGAGGAATTTCATTGTGAAAATGTCTTGGGCAGCAGAACTAGGTTCTATAACAGAATAAATTAGACTGTTGGAGGTAAATACAGCAGGTGATATGTCCCTGTGCTGGTGGGAGATGTGTCTTAATGAGACAAAGAGAAGTGAGCTGATGCATTATGCTGTGGAAACTATTTCTCACTACTTATATTTGTCAGTGACGGAAACTCAGCCAGTTCTGTGTGGATTAGGCCTGACAAGTTTTCTCTAGGTATCTTTGTTGTCCATCGCTGGCTTCATAACCACTAGGTGACACTGTTGCTTCAAGAGTTAATGTTATAGAGCATGCGCTCATTCTTGCAAAAGTGTGCTTTCCTACTTTGGGTGGACAAATTGACTGAAGATCACAAACTGAGGGGCAGAATTTGAATTTGGACCTTCATTGCCACTACGCCCGTTTATTAATAGATGTGATATCTGGTTTACATGGCAAACTAGTGACCAGTGGAACAGGACCTGTACTCTGTAACTGTATTTCAAATCCAGTTTACTATATGAAAATACAGAGGATACACATTTAAATTTGTGTTTCAGATAAATGACTTTGTAAAACTCTTGTTCAATGCAAATATTTGAATTTAACATCATCAACAAATGCATTTAGTTTTCTGATAATTATGTTCCCAGATTGCATGAGTCATTCCCTTACTCATTCAAACTTATTCCTTGCGTTTCTAAAATTCAAATTTCACTATGTATCCTATATGACTTTATCTAGCCAAACAACTTTAACTACTGCTATGATTAATCAGGGATGGGACAGTTTAACACAATTTGTTTAATTTCTTTTCTCTATATCTCAGATACTCTCTCCATCCTTTATCTTTCCCTTCCATTCCTGAATGAAGATATTGTTTGTACTCTTTACAATTTTTTTACTGTATTTTAAATTTTCATACATTAGAATTTGATGGTATTTAGGGTATTATTATCCCTTTCCTATCTGCATCTTCCTACTGTCCCAATTATATATATATATATATATATATATATATATATATATATACTATATAGAGAGAGAGAGAGAGAGAGAGAGAGAGAGAGAGAGAGATTTATATATGTGGGTCCATCCACTGGACCTTGATTAATCTTCTAAGTGTCACATCCTTGGAAGAGATTGTCTCTCCCTATCCCAGCAGTCATTGGTCATCAGTAGTTCCTTAGGTTGGGTTGGGATTTCTTCCCCGCTTCCCCAAATCTCTGCTGGGATTTTATCTGGTTTGACGTTGAATGGGATGTATGCATGTTGTCAGCATTGCTGTGAACTCATATTGGTAACTGATCAGCTGTCTGGAAAACTCCTGTACCTTTGTGGTCGTCCACCACCTCTGGCTCTTAAAGTCTTTCTTCACCTCTTCCACAATGATCCCTGAGCCTTGGGAGGCAGAAGTCTGACACAGTGTCATATTTAGGGCTAACAACCGGCAGCAGCTTGTTCTCTGCACATTGACCATCATCTGCTACAAAAGGAGGCTTCTCTAGTGAGGATTGCGAGTTGCATTAATCTATGGGTATACCAATAAATCAGTAGTCCTGGATATATATGTTTCAAATTAAAAATTCAGAGAAGTCAGGAAACTAACAAATGGCTGTGGAGGGATCAGGAGAGACTTCCTGGGAGGTACAGTGGAATGCAGTGATAAGGGGGGAAAGGGGAATAATAAATGGGAAAGGTTAAGTGGATGGGGAGGGCAAGGCAGAGGGTGGTGTTTGGTGGGGATAATAGGCCTTTAGAAGATGGCATATGGAAGCCTGCCACTATAGAAGCCATATATATTAAGGTATTAAAAAGAGTCAGCTTGTAACAGGAGGACATTGCCCCTACTAGATACCATAGTCTAACAAAAGGAAACACTAATAACAGGAGTGGAATCCTTTGCTTGAATCTGTTGCTCAGGTGTCCCATAGACTCTCCAACACTTCTGCTGATTACCTCTGATCTTGCTTATTCCCTGCCCCGCCCCAGAACATCAAAATAAGAACCAATCACATTCTGCTTTCTTTACCCATTGCTAAAGTAAAACTCTCTCCTCAAGGCCAGCCACTTAGCAACTTTCTAATTGATAAATTCCATGCTTTTCTAAGCTTACAAATTCTTTTTTTTTTATTATTCCTAGTTTGATGGTATGCCACTTCAAATCCCTTATTGACATTATTTCTCATGGCTTAATGATCCTCTTCCTGTGAGTGATTTTAAGATTCCCAACAAACCAAATCACATGGAAATGTTCTTCTTTGACATTCTTTGGTCTCAAATATTTTGCTGTGAGAGTCAATCTCGAATCTCTTATTGAATCTATTCCCTTTGATTTTCAATCTGCCTTATCAACTGAAGGAATAAAGTTCTTCAAAAGAACAGGAGATGGAGATGGAGAGATGGAGATGGAGAGATGGAGATGGAGAGATGGAGATGGAGAGATGGAGAAGGGGAGATGGAGATGGAGAGATGGAGGTGGAGAGATGGAGATGGAGAGATGGAGATGGAGAGATGGAGATGGAGATGGAGAGATGGAGATGGAGAGATGGAGAAGGGGAGATGGAGATGGAGAGATGGAGAAGGGGAGATGGAGAGATGGAGATGGAGAGATGGAGATGGAGAGATGGAGATGGAGAGATGGAGATGGAGAGATGGCGATGGAGAGATGGAGATGGAGAGATGGAGAAAGGGAGATGGAGATGGAGAGATGGAGAAGGGGAGATGGCTCCGAATTGAATGGCACTGACTACTTTCTTTTACAGAGGACCTGGTTTCAGTTCACAGCACATACACAATGGCTAACAATGGTTCACGTCGCCAGTTCTGAGAGATTTAATGCTTTACTATGGCCTCTGCGGGCATTACACAACATGGATGTCCTTACATATATGCATGTAAAACACTCATACACACATAGAAATAATTAAAATAAAATTGGAAATTGAGAGAAAAGGAGTTGTATTCCATTTCCCTAACTCGCTGTCCTGGATTGATCATCCTAGGGTTGTTGAAAATAAAAGGCATATTCTTATGGTGGAATTTTTTATATTCCTTTTTGGACTTAGAACTAATTTGATAAACTTTCTGCCATCACCTCATGATATTTGGCAATATCCATGAAGATGGAAGTGATGAGTGCACATACTTTCTTCATCCTCTACTCAAAGTAGGTCAGCACATGCAAACATTGTTTTATTGAAGATTGTAATATAGTCATTTCTGTTATACTCTCTTTTGGAACATTTTTCTGCTTAAGACATTGATTAGTATGTCAGCAGCAGCATGCGTACAGTGTATCTTATTCCTAATCCCAGGTATCAGTTCTTTGAGGGGCAGTTTAGAACCTGAGATGTTAGTCCTAGGCTTTAACGAATCTAAATTTCAATTAGGTTAAATCTCCTAAACTCTGATTTTTTTTTCTCATTTTGGGGACTTTTGTGGATCTGAGTAACTCATAGGGAGGCACTGGGTCAGAAAACCTTCTAATCCTCCCGAGTAATTGTCAATCAACCTTCCAGAACAATGGCTTCAAATCAGAATGTTCTTAGAATAGGAAGTAATATTTAGTTTGATGGGAATTTCTCTGAAATACAGGCTAGTATATGGCCAATAAAATATCCTTCCTCTCGGCATCTGCAGGGACTGAAAGGCTACTGAGAGCATTCCCTACTTCTCACTTGAACATTAGTTAAGTTCCTAAGTACAACCCCCCCCCTCATTTTAACAGTTTGGATGGGGATTCACAGTCATTTTGTTAAACAACATGATTTCTAGATAAGATATGAGAGAGTGTTTTGACTACGGCAATTCTTTAGATTAATCCATGAATGATAATCATAAATTCATACCATGTTTGTGATCACTCCCACTAATAATTAAAGATACCAGATATCGTTAAGAAATCTATGCAAGTTTTCTTACTGAACACGATTTGCTGCTTTAGAATTTGTTTCGACTTCATATATTTCAGCTTCCTAGCTTAAAAATGAATTCATCTACATAGATGAAGATGGAAGTAGTTTTTTTTTTTAATTCATAGCAGGTATTAAGCAGACAGATTTGTAGAAAAGTACAAAGTTGGTAAGATTGTCCATCTCAGGAGAAGAAAATATTTCACTCAAATTGAATAGTGGGAACTGGACCATGTGTGTTCTTATTCCTTTGGATTCAAATATATGAAGACACATGAAAAAGTCAGTTCAAAAGTCTTGAAAGTTTTAAACATTATCCAAATCATCTTAGCCACTGCTGAAAGAAACTTATGAGAACTAACAAGTAATATTTATCAGTGCCTCACCCATATGCCAAGCAGTGCCCTTGGTGCCCACTTATCTCAATGTTCCCCTTAAAGTCCTTGAAAAGTTGGCACTTAGATTCAGCTTTGCTTGCCAAAGCTGTGCTAGTTGATTGTCTGGCTCCATAGCAGAACACTTCAAATATTTCTTTTTCTGTTACACTCTTTCAGACAAGAATAAACAATAATATTCTTTGCAGGTTGATTTATTGCTGGAGCATATGAATTTTTTACTACAAGCAATACAGCATATATTGTAATAAACATTGTCATTGGTGTGCAGTGTAAACATTGGAATTTCTAGAGTAAATTTTAATTGTGCCACTAATTAATGAGGAGAATAAAATCTCTGGTGCTTTGGCTGTTTATTGTTTCTAGAACTGAATGAAGTTCTTTGTGTAAGACCTCAAAGCCCCTTAAAATACTGAATTTTCAATGTTAAAGTTGGCTTGAGAATTTTCTACATTTTAAAATATTTATACTTAAAATTTATGTGTAAGTGTGCATGTCTGTGAGAGTTTATGTGTATCACATGTGTGCAAGTGCCTGTGGAGGCCAGAAGAGGGTTGGATCTCTTGGAGCTGGAGTTGAAGATAGTTGTGAGCCATTGATATGTGGCTGCTAAGAACTGAACTAGGGTCCTGTGCAAGAGCTGTAAGTGTTCTGTCCTGGTTAGTTTTTTGTCAGCTTGATATGAATTAGAGTCACTTACGAAGTGGGAACCTCACCTGAGGAATTGCTTCCATCAGACTGGTCTGTGAGCATATCTATAGGATATTTTCCTGACTGATAATTGATGTAAGAGGGTCAAACCTGCTGTGTGCAGTGCCATCCCTGGGCAGGTGGGCAAAGCAATTCTTGGGCAGATGGGATGGGCTTGGGCTGTAAGAAAGTTAGCTGAGCAAGCTAGGGGAAGCAAGCCAGTCAGCAACATTCTTCCATAGTTTCTGCTTCAAGCTCCTGCCTTGAGTTCCTGCTCTGACTTCCCTCTGATAAACCTGTGGCCTGGGAATTGTAAGGTGAAATAAACCCTTTCCTCCATAAGTTACTTTTAGTCAGAATGGTTTTTATCACAGCCACCGGCAAAAGTAACTACAATACACTCTTAACCATGTAACTATCTCTCCACCCCCTTTTCTAGATTTTTAAAGTAAAAAATATTTTTCTCATTATTCACTTTGATCACACTGATTTATACTTAGTCACCCAATCTGGCTTCTAAAGGTAAATATGCTTGAATATTGAGAAATTTTGAATACCATTTAAAGTGTTTGGGAAAATAAGACATTAGTTGTAGCTGATATATGAATTGGGCTGTCAGTTGTGGATTCTAAATCACCAAATAAAAGCAAACACACACACACAAAAATAAATAGAAGCTGGAGAAATGGCTCAGCAGTCAAGAGCAGTGCTGCTCTAACGTATAAACTCAGGTTCTGTTCTCAGTACCCACATGGCAGCTAACAACAACCTGTAACTTCAGTTCTAGAATCCAGTACCACCTCTGGCCTCCACCGGTCTTGTACAGCATGGGTGCACTTATATACATGCAGACAAAATACGTATACACATAAAATAAAAGCAAATAAATAAAAAAGAAAACCCATTTAACAAGGAAGAAGGAAAGAAAATCTATCTCATCAACTTAAGGACTCAGAAAAGTGCTCTGAATTTTTACTAAAGGGCCAATTCATCCAGAAAGTTAGAGATCATGAAGTGTTATAAAGTCAACACCAGCAGTGTTGAGTGACATTTCTCAAAAGAAGAATTTATTCCACATATGGTCTCATGTAATATATGATCCAGAAAAACCTCTTTGGAGGGTAAAAGAATAAAAGTGGCATCATTAGGAATGGTTCTTTGACACCGAGACAATATTAATTCTGCTTCTAAAGAGGTAAAAAGAAATCAGTACTAAAGTTCAAATTAACAGTATGAGTATAGAACATATTTTTATTCAAAAGTTCTATCCTTTATAAAACCCATTTTATAATAGTAAATATATGATTTTGTAATCAGAAAATTGAAGAAAATAGTAGAAGTAAATAGTACCTGAATTCTTTTTAAAATTTTTTTATTTATTTTTCTCTATGCATATGAATGTACTGTCTGCATGTAGGTCTGTGCACCTGTGTCGTGCAATGCCGTGGAGGTCAGAAGAGGGTCTCAGATTCCCCTGGAACTGGAGTTCTCCTGGAATTGGAGTTACAGATGGTTCTTAGCCACCATGTGGGTGCTGGGGATCGAACCCGGGTCCTCTGCAAGAACAGTCGATGCTCTTAACTGCTAGGCCATCTCTCCAGCCCCTGAATTCTTATTAATGTGTCAGCACTCTGTATTTATTTTTATTTATCATGACAATAACAAAGCCATAAAGTTTTAAAGTCAGAGAAATGACTGATGAGGAACTTGAGCTTTATATTTTACTTTTGATTGTTTGATTGATCAAAGTACTGGGGTTGAATCTAGAGCCTCACACATGCCAGGCAATCAATCTACCACTGAGCCATACCTCCAGCCCTATTTTTATTTTTCTATTCTGAAAAAAGGGTCTTTCTCACTAAGCTGTCCAGACTGGACTTGAACTCACAATCCTCCTGCTTCAGCTCTGATGAAATTGGAATTGCCTCCCTGCACCACCAGGCCCACTTGGAGCTTCATGTTTGACATTATAGATAATCTATATGAGATCAATTTGGTTAGAGTTTAACTCTACACATATCTTTCTGTAAAGTGTCTCTTTACAAAATAATTTTTTGGAAAGTTTCATACATGAGTATCATATTTGCATCATTTCCACCTCTTTGATTTTTCCTCTCCAACTCTTCCTGTGTCCCCCCAACTCCCTGCCAATTTCTTATCCTGTTCTTTATTATTGATAAATAGACATATATATTTATAGATATACATCTATATATAACACCCTGAGCCCTCATGTGTGCATGTGTTCAGGGATGAAACTGCTTCATGATGTAAGGGAGAACATTAAAAGAATTAGAAGTCCCGAATCTTGAAACAGTTTCCTCTGTAAAAATGATTACTACATTGTTGGAGTGCTTCTAATTTAGGTGCTATTTCAACTTCAACTTCAAGTTCTAGTGAGGCCAACACAGCAAGGTCCAAATCGATTTTGAATTTCACTTAAAAGTAAGTGAAGCACTATTGATAATGTTAGGGACATTCATTTGGGGGGTTGCTGAACCTTCTGAAAAAATATAGGTTACATGAACTATTTAGCTATTTTTCTTCTGAGTAATATAATTCCCAATAGTCTCTTTTTTCTTTGTGATTATTGTTCATCCCAAATGATGACTCTGTATCTAGAGGGAGAATCTAATAAAGTTATTGGATAATCTCTAGTGTCTTTTCTTGATAGATGTTCTGTATTGAAAATTACTGCTAAAATTAGTGCTAAAATGATTGCTAAAGATATCATACTTGGTTTGATATGAGTCCTTAAGATTCCTTTTGGACGCAATGAAAATCATTATGGTGACTGATGAATCTCAATTGTTACTAAGGAAGAAATTTCAGTCTCAAGTATGAGAACTATACTTGTGTGGCTTTTTTGTGTATTAGTAATTTTAATAAAGGTTTATATTTAATTTTGGAAAGGCTATCTACTGAACAATTCCCCTATAAATCCCATATGTTGAAAGTCTAATACCTAATGCAATGATATCTGGTTATAAAGCCTTTGGGAAATAATAAAGTTTAGATTACTTCACAAGGGTTTGGATCTTATGGTGGGATTGATGCCTTCTGTTCTCTTTTGCCTCTTTTTCTTCTCCTTCTTTTCTCCCTGATCTTTTTTTTTTTTTTTTTGATCACAGCCTAAAGCACTGGATTGCCAATTATAGTTAGGCCTTTCTTCATTCTTTTTTTCCCTTTATTTTGTTATTTTTTAAGGGATTCTAAACTATAAAGCACAATTGTTTTCAGATCACCATGTGATGTTGCTCAGTTGGCCATACAGTTAGGTAATTAGTGCTAGCATCCACAGATGAGGGATACCATTCAAACAATTGTTTTTTCTGGGACTGTTTACTTCATTCAGCATGATTTATTCTACTCCATCCATTTACCTGCAAAGTTCATGATGTCCATCTTTCTTTACTGCTGCATAGAACTCCATTGTGTAGATGTAGCACATTTTCTTTATCACCGCGTCCGTTGAGGGCACTTGGGTTGGTTCCAGCTCCTTGCTATGTGAAGAGAACTGACAATAAAAGGGTTGTGCATGTATCTCTGTGGAAAGATGGTTTGGTGGGTATCTACCCAGGAGGGGTATGACTGGGTCAGGTGGCAAGTTCATTCCAAGTCCTCCAAGGGTTCTCCCACACTGCTTTCCATATGGCTGTATGGTTTACATCCCACCAGCAGTGGGTGATGAGTCAAACGGGTAACAAAAAACTATACAGAAAGTGGGAGAAGGGGGGGTGAGGGTGAAAGGAAGAGGAGTGGAGGAAAATAGCGGAAAAGGGGGGGGGAAGTGGCAGGGTCCCGTAAGGATGGAGTGATGGTGAAAAAACGGCGGAAGAGTGGCGCAGCCAGAGAGAAATTCCCCGCAGTGGGAAGGCGCGGGGCAGCGCGGGGGCTACAGCTAGTGATGGGGGATTTGTTTTTCTTTTCTCCTTTTGTTTTTTGAGTAGTTTATATATTCTGGAAATCAATGCTTTGTCAGATGTATCTGCGGTGAAGGTTTCCTCCCACTCTGTGGGATTTCTCTTCACTTCCTTGATTGTTTCTTTTGATGTACAGAAGCTTTTGAGTTTAATGAGGTCCCATTTGTCAATTGTTGACCTTAATTCTTATGCAGCTGCTGTCTGATTTAGGAAGTCTTTTCCTACGCCTGTCTTGTAGGCTGCTCTCAACTTTTTCTTCTATCATCTTCAAAGTTTGGGGTTTCACGTTGAGGTCTTTAATCCATCTGGAGTTGACTTTTGTGAAGGGTGAGAGGTAGGGGTTTAATTTCATTCTTCTACAAGTGTTGATCCAGTTTTGCCAACACGACTTGCTGAAGATGCTGTCTTTCCTCCATTGTGTCTTCTTGGCCTCTTGTCAAATATGAGGTGGCTGAAATTGTATGTGCTCAAATTTGGATCTTCAGTTTTGTTCCATTGGTCCACAGGTCTGTTTTTGTGCCAGCATCTTTAAAAATGTCTTATAGCATTATAATTTATGCATTTGAATATACAAGTGATGCTTTTGCCAGGCATGTTTCCCTTTACTAGACCTAGTTCATGTCTGGATATGCTATGAGTCAGAATAAATCACAGATTATAAAATATTCTAGAGACTGGGGAATGAAAAAAGAGCATAATGAAATAATTCCAAACATTTGAAAAATTATGTTTAATAGAAAGAAAGTGAATTATCCACACCAGCTATCATTGCTGAGCATAGCATTTTGCTCACTGTATTAGACTAGTTGGGTTGTAAAAAGAAAAACATTACACAACTTAGAACTATGCACAAGCGTGCTCTGTGTGCACAAGCACACACACACACAAACATATATATATATATATATATATATATATATATATAAAGTATTTAGGAGACAATATATAAAGTATTTAGGAGAAAAACAGCTCCTGGGGTTTAAAAAACTATTTGGGGAAATGGTAGCATGGGATGCATTTGACTTGAAGCCCAAAGGTCACAGAGCTCAGAATAAAGACCAAAGTCTAGAAGTGTTAATTAGTGGATCTTGGCTTGATAATTGCTCTGTTAATCAGGTCTAAAAATGGGAAGAGGCTATTTTCTAAATATCTTATCATTATTTTTTAATAGTTTCATGTGTGTCAGTGTAGGTAAAACCATGTTATGCAGTGCCTCTGGAAGTCAGAAGAGGGTGTCGGATGGTCAGAGTTATGGATGATTGTTAGCAGGCATGTGGGTGCAGGGAATCAGACCCGAGTCCTCTTCACCTCTGAGCCGTCTCTGCAGCCCCAAATTGGAACAGGGTTTTTTTTTTGTCGTTTTTGTCTTTTTATGACAGGGTGTCCCTGTGGTCCCAGCTGTCCTGGAGTTCCCTATGTAGACCAGGCTGTCTTTGAACTCACAGAGCTCTGCCTTCCTCTGCCTCCTGAGTGCTGGAATTAAAAACGTGTGTCACCTGGCCCAGCAGCTTTATTTTTTTATTTTTTTATTTTTTAAGCTTGTTAATTTCAGTCACTGGGAAAACTAAAACTGAGTTTGGATTCAAGCCTCTGCCATACTATATTTAATTTTGTGTGGATTATAGGGTGGTACTCTGTGTAGTGGACTTAATAAAAGTTTCTCCTATGTGTATGCTTCCCAATGCCTGTTGTGTGGATTAGTGAGCAGGAGACTTCCACCATAGCTTCCCCCCTTACCTGTAGATAGACACCTTGCATCGTGCCCTTTTATTAGAAATGCTGTATAGCAACTTCATAAAGAGATAGGAGTTAGGAACTAATGCTATCAGGGTTTATGAGTCTATATTTTCAAGTGCAGCTTGTGTACAAATCAATGCTGTAGATGTCCCAGTCCCTGCACAAGTGAAGCATCATATCTAAATTAAAAGTTACACGAGAAGAATAGCAACCTTTATTTGTGTCTCCCAAAAACCTTTAAGTTCCAATTTTAAAAATTGCTTAATATTTCCCAAAGGACTCTTACCTCATTCAAGCCTGGCCCAGTTCCTGTACACCTCGTGATTACTCCAAAGGCTCTCATGCGCCAGCCTCTAAGCCGGCGAAGCCTCCATCCGCGAAGATTGCTGCGTCCCTTGTATCTTCTCTCATTCGCACATCCCATCCAGGCTGTCTTTCCTTCACTCTCCAGATTCTATAGCATAAGGCAAAGATACTGGCTAAAAGAAGGAATTTCCCTTGGATTGTGAAAGGGCAGGGAGAAGTCTAGTCAGCAAAGATGAAGGCGTTCTGTTTCCCTTCTACTCTCTCTAGATCCTTTTCCTTCTCTACCTTCTGTCCTGATTCTTTAGGAATACAGTCTGGAATTCATGGGAAGTGATAGACTATTGAGGGACATTTCAGGAGGATTAATGCATTTCTACTTATCAGGCAATTTTTTTTCTACTAGTTCCCAAGAGAAGAGACGACGTTATGTGAATAAGCCCTATTTGTAAGGAATTTACAATATGGGTGAGGCAGAGTAGAGTCACATGAAATAGATGTAAAGCAAGCAAAGCATTAAACCATGAAAATGGCCCCAGATTTGCCCCATGAGAGTTACCAGAATGTTGATAATATAGTTTGACCAGAACTCTGGAGATGCAGGGAAAATTTCATAAAAACAAACAAACAAACAAACACAAAACAAAAAAACAAAACCCACCAGATACTGAATGTATATTTAGAAGCCGAAAAAGAAAAGAGAAGGCCATGGGACTAAGAATTCAGTTTAGAGAGAGACTGAGGAATGGAAGCAGTATGTGACTGGCAGTAAATGTTTACCTGCTGTAACACTGAGTTGAGGCAGGAAGGGAAGCCATTTTCCCTAAGTGGTAATGAAATATCGAGCCTCACAGTTTCCAGGTTATTCCTTGTGTGAATTATTAGTTTACTTCATACTACCTGTAGTGAGTTAACTATCTTCCCATTTCCTTCATTGAATAACTTCCAGATTATAGAAATACATACTATTACCCTTCCTCTCCTCCATAGTTCTTCACACAGAATTTGGAAAATTATGACTTTAGTACAAGCTTCCTGAATTAAAGTTTCTGGGAAAGTAGTCAGATGGGGAAGGGAGCAGAAAAGAATCACAGTATTTTTTTTAATAAGTTTGAGCTTAATGTTGGTGATAACAGAAATTCAAGCATATTAATGATGTCATCAAAATGATATTTTAGGAGGAAGAGCTTTCCTGTTGGTCCATGTATGAAGTGGAAGATGATCAGAGCACCTCCTGGTTTCTATAGGTGTTTGCTGGACATTCAGGGAAGAGGTGTTCCATATGGGTGGTATACAGTACTGAACTTTAAGCTACCATTAGTCATTGAAACTTTCAAATAAATGTGTTAGACTACTTGAACTGTATGGGCTGGCCAAATCACTTTGAGAACTTCATGTGTGTGAAGAAATTCTTCATAAAGCTTTCTTTGTTTGGTGTTACTTATTATAAATAAGAAGCATATCATGTTCTGGGGTGAGGCTTGGCAGGCTTTAAATGACGTGCCTGCAAACAGGTTTGGAAAAAGCATGGATCTGAAGTTCTAGATTTAAATTTTAGAAAAATTACTTCAGGAAAGATTTATTTTAACTGTCAGGAATTGTTTAATTAAAGACTTGTGCTATATTCTTCCACTAATTTCTCCTCATTCTTTGTTTAAAAATGTTTTAGAACAATTGCTGGGCCTCATGTGATTTGAGTAATTCTGTATTGATTCACTCATGAAAATCTTATTTCTGTGAATTACTTATGATAAAAATTAACGGAAATTTCAAAATGATTAATATTACACAAGTAATAGCTATTGATTGATGATTTAAATGAATTTTTTATTTTTTCATTTTGCCAGCATAGGTTTGAATTTATGATCTAGATTTTCTTAAATTTTGTTTTTTTAATAAGAAAGTAATACACAACTAGGTTATGTGTAGCCCCAAATTTCTTTCTGCATATAAACTGAATACAGTATCTAAAATGAAGTTATAGTTTCCCATTGGTGAAAGAAACCTAATACAGCCTTCCTATCGAGTGAATTTATACTTGTCTTTTGAACCAAAGATAATAGGTTTAAAATGCTGTAACCTGCAAACGAGTCTGTAGACGAGATATTCTCTCCTCTTTTTCTCTCCTCTTTCTGTTTTGCTAGAGGTTGAACCAAGGCCCTAGCACATGAGAGGCAGAAACTTCACCACCGAACAATATCCCCAGTCCTAATAAGATTCCATCTCTATAAAACTTGAACCTGAACTATTGCATAGATAGACATTCAATGTGATGTAAATATTGGAAAAATACAATATGAATTTTATTCTGTAGATACCAATAAAATGTACATTTCTGTATATATTTAGGATTCATTGAATTTGATAAGATGTTGCATAGATAAAAAACAAGGGAAGGCCATTTTTGCAAATCAGAGATAGCAGCTCTTCACTTTAACAATATTGGGAGAAAGTGCATGAACATGAAAAAGTATTGCAATGACCTATATGCATGCTATTCTTTTTCCTGGCTTCACAATTTTAGTTAGAATATTAGCCTGGGGAGTCGATTCCAATGGTATAGATCATAATCCAGGCTTTTTCTTGATTAAGTTAAGGGAAACACTAATACAATAGAAATCTTTGAGAGTCTGTCTATTCCTTTATAAAATGTAACACTCCTTCTCAAAAGGAGAACACCCTGCTAAAATTTGTGTCAACAGAGGATATTATTACACACACACACACACAACACATACACACACACACACACACACACACACACACTCATACATACGCATGGAAGAGAGGGATACTTCAAACAAGATTAAAATCTTAGTGAAACTATCAAGTAAGAGTGAACAGACAGCATGAGAGACTGAGAAACACCCTAGCCACAAATATTTAGTTATTGTGGTACTTATTTCTTTAGCCCAGGAGATAAAATTTCACTTTGTTTATAAGAACTAGCTAGTCCTTTCTCACAGGGCACAGTGGCTAGCTGAATGTTTTCATATGAATGAAAACTTCATATCCCAGAGACTAAAATGACAAGGACTTGTATAGTACCCTGTCATGTCTGGATTTTGTGGAACTGGCAGTTGTCAGATATGTTGAAACACATACCTCCTGAAGTGTGGCTGGAATCTCTGAATATATTTTGCACAACAGATCCCTCTGGCACTTATGATTAGAATTAGCTTGTAGGGAGAGATGGGGCTAGCTAGAAGCTTCCTGGTTTCATTAGCATAGCTCAGCCCACTTCCAACACACGCCCAGAACTACTTCATTAACCATTGGGACTGCAGCCAAAAACATAAGACTACAGTGAATATAAAGGGAATTACTGGCGAGAGCTGTAACTAACTTAGCACTGAACCCATTTCTTTTGCAAGATCAGAAAAATATCACACTAACAGGAATCATTCCTCATTCAGATAAGAATTCAAGGTCTTAGTCTATAACTTTTTATCTAGAATAATTAGCTGAACCATAATAAGGCACGCAGCTCAGCTGTATTGATTTGTATTTCTGTTTACCTCTCTGTCTCTTTCTCTCTGTCCTTTCCCTCTCCTTCTCCCTCTCCCTTTCTCCCTTTCTCCTTCATTCATTTATTTTCTGGGTAGCATTGACATTATAAACCACAGACGAGTTGGAGCCTGGCATTGAAGAGAAGTGTTCTGCACCCGTGTTTCCCCCTTGTCTGAAGAAGTTGACTACTAGAGGAGGGAACCTGAAAAATGACGGGAGCAAAGAGGAAAAGGAAAAGCCTACTCTGGAGCAGGATGCACACCCCCCACTGTGAAGACATCAAGCAGTGGTGTAAAAGGCGGCTACCTATTTTGGAATGGGCACAACAGTACAATCTGAAAGAAAACCTGATTCCAGACACTGTGTCTGGAGTAATGCTGGCAGTTCAACAGGTGACACAAGGTAAGTGCAGGGGCTGGGACTTGCAGTTTTACTCAGAATGAATATCATCCTGCTTCTTGGAAGAGCATTACAATTGGGAGGGACAGTCTAGCAAATGAAATGGATGCTTAATGAAATGGATGTTAACTTTAAGAAAATAAGCATAGATGTTTCTTGGTAAGAATTTTCCTAATTGCTTTTAAAATTGCGTGGCTTTTTTTTTTCTTCTAGCAAGTAGGTAATTAAGCACCCACCCTGGAACGGTATTCCGTATTTGCAGCATTAAAGTTCATACTGGTTCAGAGTAGATGATCAGTGGTTGTGGGAAAATGAGTTTCTATAACTTGATCATGCTGACATAATTTCCTACCTTCATCCAATCAAGCTGTAAAATATTTCCTGTTTTGAATACAATAGTTTTTGAACCTAATTATCAGCACACAATTACCTAATGTAGCCTTGGGAGCTATAAGTAGGGAACAAAGCTTTCTGTACATAAAGGAGGCTTATTGCCAAGATCATTATTTGCAAAGAGAATCCCATATGTCCTCACAGCTCGTGCTGTGCTGTGTGTGCCTGTTTGCTTCTGTATCATATTTCCCCACATTTATAGCTCGGTGAGAAAAGTAACATGGCAAGAAATCAGACTTTAACTTTCTCAGAGTTGATAGGTATGCATGTGTGTGTGTGTGTGTGTGTGTGTGTGTGTGTGTGTGTGTGTATGTGTGTTTTCTGAGGATATGTGCATCAAAGATTTTGACTAAATTCAGGTAACACTATTCTACCTGTAGCCAGGGAAGAAACTGATTTCTCAACTTCTCAGCCTTAAAACTTTGGAGCCGTTTTCTTGGCAGAGACTCTGTGGGCTTATATTTCCTTGTAGTTTCATTACCTCCCTGGCTTTAACTATTATTTATTCTGTTCAATTATAAGCACGTTTTTAATGAAATTATTCTGTATCTGGAGCAAACTGGTTTGTGTATTTGTGTTTTCAGTCTGATTAGGAACATCTGCACTAGGGGGCTTTACTTTAAGATCCATAATACTATCATGTATTATGGGATCCAATTTCAGTGCTTAGCGTTGTGTTGAATTTTTAATGACCATTTCGCCAATAGCAAAGCACAGCAATCTTTAAAAGAATGTACTAAGAGGTTGAGTTATGTTCAGCCTTGCTTTTATGTGGTTGTTAATTCCGGATGAAGCCCCCCCACCACATTTGGAAACCTAGGTGAGGAACTTAAAATGTGTTTTTGCCAGACAGTTTTGGCACATGTTGTGGCTTTATTTTGTTTTAATTTAATGCACAATGAATGAGAACTCTAATTTTTAGCACAACTTTGTTTTTATTTTTGAAAAATAGTGAGCAAGACAATTTGGGATATGCTAAAGTTCCCTGGGGTATGTTGTTAAGCTACAGCTTATCTGTAAGCCTTTGGTAGTTTACTCAGTTTAGCCTTTGAGGGATTTTGTTTTATGAGCCATGTGTTTTCTTGGTTATGAAGAAGCATATTGGTAAGTCCCCAGCTGATGAGAAGCGCAAAGCTGACTCAGCTAATATGGAGCTGGCTGGTGGGTATCCTGGAATGCTACCTGTAAAGAACAGTTATACTGCCAGGAAGATAGAAAGGGTTTTGCTTCCATGAGAAAAAGACAGATTCTTTTTAAATATATCTATTCTTTTAAATACAATTTTCTCTCAATTGTTTTTTTTTCCATCACTTAGGTTCTTATCTAAAAGAATCCTGAGACAGCACTGTCCTTTCCATAAGAGGAAATGAGGCTTAGATGGGTAAGGGAGTTTCCCTGGAGCTCACACCTGAGAAGTGGCAGAGTTAGGACCTGGTTCCAAAGCCAACATGCTCAACATTTTCACTTCATACTCTGGCAAAACAACCAGACTTCTCATAGTGCCAATGTTATTCATAATAGGAGACATTTCTTTGCAAAGATCTGGATATCTTTCTCTTATAATTAGGTCTGCATTCAAATTTGAATCCTGAAGTTTTTAGACTGAAAAGTAAAGTGAAAAGAAAAGCAACTGGAGTATGATACAGAGTTTGGAGGATATTTAGATACCATTGATTCCTATGTTAGTGAATATATCGGTAGTAATTACCAGCCCTGTTTCTTTAGGAAAATTAGAAGAAGGAAGGAATTTAGCTCTTGTACCATAATTCAAACAATAAAATAACTCTTTTTAACTGTAATATTCAAAGCACTTGTTCTATCACTTTGTAGCATCAAATATAAGAAATTGTGCAATTCCATGTCTTTTAGCCCAGCGTGGTGGCACATGCCTTCAATCCCAGCACTTGGGAAGCAGAGGCAGACAGATCTCTATGAGATCGTGGCCAGCCTGGTCTATATAGCGAGTTCCAGGGCAGCTGGAGCTATGGGGATACCCTGTTTCAAGTCACTGCTGCAGCCAAGCATGGTAGACATGAACTGACAACATTATCAGGTTTTGTAAAATCAACATTCAAAATGTTGGGTAGAGTTTCTCCTTGAAGCTGAACACCTCCTCACATGCCTCTACCTTAAGTTGCCTTTAGGGTCTTGCTTTTACCTGACTTTAAAATTCATGAGAATCAAATGTCACAAAATCATTTAAATTTTTTATTAAAGATTTCCTGTGTATATATGAGAGATACTATTCAGTTTTCAGCGCATTTGACTCCTCTGTGTCATTTCCTGTGTGGGCTGTGCTCCCTGAGCTCTATATTCTCTTAAGGTTCACTTTTTCTGGCCTGCTCTTCCTAGGAACCACTGCAGATTTTGCTTCCTAGTCTTCCCATCAAACACTACTGTTTTAGGGACTCAAACCATAGCCACCTTCTTTGAAAACCTCATGGACAGTTTCATCTGCATAAAAGACTCTAGACACTGTCAGTATGCTAATGAAAATTTCTTCTTAACCTCAGAACCGTATATTAATCTGTGCTTGTCTATAATGTTCTAAAAACACACCAGTGTCCAGAATGCTCACTATTACACTGTGGAACCTTTCTAAAAGTACATGCAATGGAATATTTGGTTTTCAAAAACAAACACACTAAACGATGCCATCATCTTAACCCAAATCATAATAATTACTAATAATAGTAAGTTTTAGGTACAAATGCACATACTGCCATGAGATCACTTGACATATGTAGAAAAAAAAGAGATTCAGTGATTCAGGAGTTTACCTAAAAGTCATAAAAAGATAAGTGTAAGTGATACAATTTAAACTCCAGTGACTCGGCAACAGAGATCAGGTGTTTCCTGTCTCACCCAGCCTTTCCTTGGGGGAAGTCCTACGAGGAGTTCTGAACTCTCCCCTCTGTTTGCCCCATCCCCTCTAGTATTAAGTCAGACATGAGGTTCCTTCATTTCTAGCCTCTAGGTATTTTTCTGACCACACAGCCTTGCTTCATGCCCCTGCTGCTCCCTAATAGGCTGGGTTATTGACATCTCCGTGGCTCTTCACCCCCTGCTCTGTCTCTGCCTGGAGGTCTTATTCTCTAGTGCGGCCAGAATAATGATAAAAGCCATATTGCTTCCCTGTGTGTGATTTTAATGTCCTTTTTCCTCTCGGATAAAGATCTAATTATTAAGCATATCCTTTGAAATGGTCGATAATCTGATTCTTTTTATACAACTCTAGGAAAGAGCTCTCTCCTCTGGGCATCCTTCTCAATCTCCTGGGAGAGGAATGTCTCCTTCCCTCCTACTTCTTCTATGCTTTTTACATATCTCTGTGATGGGCTTCATTAAACACACTGTATTATAAACTTTTGATACAGTTCTTTCTATGTTAGCCTTTTAAGCTTAGAAAACAAAGACAGTGTCTTCATCTTTTTATTCTTACCAACCTGTATATTGCCTAGAGCAAGGAAGTAGGTTTTCAATAAATCTCAAAATAATTATGGCATCCTGAAAGCCCCTGGTTATTCAGTTGCAACATGCCCCCACTGCAAGAAGGATATTGAATTCAAATGAATTCTTGTGCCTTAAAAATAAATTTGAGAAATATGCCAATTTTGAAAAATGCATTAAAGTGTGAGTAATTGCTTTCTTCTACCTTCTCTTACCTTCTGGAAGCTACAAACTTGTAGCCCTCTAGACGAATCTGTTCAAAGACTTTCTCCCTATAGCCCCAACTGGCCTGGACCTCACTATGCAGAACAGACTGGACTCAGTCTTACAGAGATCTGCCTGCATCTGTCTCCTACGGGCGGGGATTAAAGCTGTGTGTCACTACCCCCAGAAAAGACATTTTTTTTTTGTCCCAAATAGTGTCACTTTTTCTCAAATCCTTATAAACCATATGGATATCTTATATGGGAATCCAAGTATCTTCTCTTAAGAAAAAGGAGGCTATGATCATACAGGGTCTATGTTCCATACAGTGAGGGTGCTCTTCCTCACTGCCTGGGATCCCCCTCAGAAAGGGCAGTATTTGCAGTCTGCTATTCACTCAGCCACTGACACCCCACCAGCATTCCCATCACCTACCGCACCCTGTGGGTAGTTGGATTTGTTTCTTTTGCCAAACATTTTCTCCCACGCCTATAATAAAATGGTTTAAACTTTCCCTTAAGTAAAAGATTTATAGAGGGATTATATAACATTAGGTTCTTAAACTAGATCCATGGAACCTTCAAGCCTGGAATTTAGACTAATATATTCCAATATAGATGATGACTTCATAATCTTCTATATTTTTTGTTGCTTGTCTTAAAAAAAGAGGCAAGGAAAGATTCTACAGTTTGCCTAAGGGTGGACTGTCCCTGGCTAAAGTAAATAAATAGAAATATGATTGTATTTATTTGAAAGAAAGATAAATAAAAGAAACTTTAAGCAATTTTCAGCACAATCAAATGTTTTCTTTGAAAATATTTGTATGTTTGCAATTTTTTAATATTTTTTAAATTTTTATTTATTCTTGTATGTGTATGAATGTACTGTCTGCATGTAGGTCTGTGCACCCATGTCATGCAATGCCTCGGAGGTCAGAAGAGGGCATCAGATCCCCCTGGAACTGGAGTTAAAGACAGCTCTCAGCTGCCATGTGGGTGCTGGGGGATCGAACCTGGGTCCTCTGCAAGAGCAGTTGGCACTCTTAACCACTAGGCCATCTCTCCAGCCCCGTTTGCAGTATTTTTGAAATCAAACAACTTTTATTACTATTATCAGCAAAGAGCTACTCATTACAGACAGCATCTCCCACTGTTCTCTTTACCTGATATCTCGAAGTCCTGCTATTGAACGGCTTTTTATAAATAAGTAAACATTTGTAGTGAATACAACCAACCTAGAAGTTTTACCAACATGACTAACAAACTGGTATAGTCCTGTAAAAAGTCAAGCTTCAAGAGAGAGTCTAAATCCACAATGCATGAATTGTCCTATAATAACTTAAGTCACTAAAGAGGAATTCAAGAGCATTTAGCTTTGTATTTGAGAGATCTCCTAGAATTTTTTTTCCCTAACTCTTGAAAATTACAAGCTGCCACAGGGTTGCCTGATGCTTGAACCACAATGTTTTGGGCCGCAGACCAGAGACAGATGTTCTTTATAATTGTGCTGAGTGTGTGGCAATGCTGGCACTAAGACATGCAGAGGCTGAGCTTCACTGCACTCCTGAGGGCAGCTCCATGCCATGTGGAACAGTAAGTAGAAATTTCTGAAGCCTTCTGCACCGCAAAGATGAAAGTCTTCTCTGGGGATTCTGTGTCTCCTGCTTCAGCCTCAGGGACACAGACTCATCCCATTAGCTATGTTTTTATAACTTAGCTCCCTAAATCTTTGCATCTTCCTGCTAGGAAATTTTCTCCAGGAACAATGGCAGTAAGACCTAAGACTCAAGTGTGTTGTGGCTCCCGCTGAACTATACAGAGGATCTAGGGATGCTTTGCTGGCCTTTCCCTTCTCCAACCTCCTCCACAATCCTTTGACCCCAATACCCAAATTATAATCCCATATTTCATTTAGCACTTCTTATTTATTTATTTTTTTTAGTGTAAAGGGATAATGATTCAAAAATTAAAGGACCATTATTAATATAATTATTTTAATAATATTTAAAATTATATACATGAAAGATGTAGGCTCTTCCTTGGTGGGTATTGACAACTTGACAAAGTTTGTAATAATGGTAGTAAGTTGAGGAGGGGATGTTTGGGTTATATAGTCATTCCCACATAGTTACTGGTTTCTGTGTTTGCCAGCTAAACCCCAACTCTGATGATTTCAGTACCTCTGCCTCAGATTTATTTATTTATTTATTTACCCTCCCTGTTGTTGATACAGTTTCTAATGCAATGGTGTAGAGACTAATACTAAACTTATGGCTCAAGACTCAGTGGATGGCATGATTCTGTATTCTGGCCAATGTCTAATTCAGGCAATAGGACCTTCTAAACATAAGGGAAGTTCATTATCTTCAGACTAACCAGATACTATATTTAATTGGTAATTATAAAAAAAATGGCCTATGCAGTTCAGTTAGTCTGGGTCCTGTCATGTGTGGACCTTAGGAAGGGATGACTTCCTTTGTGCTAAATATGACAGCAATAGGATAATACCGAATGGCTTTCCAGGACCCCACAATAAAGAAGCCAATGCAATAAAGATCAGAGCAGAGAGAAATAATAGACAGAAACAGTCTTATGACACCCTGGCTTTTCACTTGCATGCACAGGACAGCTTTTTATTTGCTTCTCTAGGTTCTAAGTTAAGTTTCTTCTCATCCTTAATGGCACATTTGAATGCTGTCACAATCTAAATGTGCTAAACAAGATATGAAACCCAGTAGGACAAATACTATTTTATTTTCTATTCTCATGCGGTGAGGACTTGGAGGCTTAATTGACCCCAATCCAAGCAGCAATAACATGAATTCTAACACGGGCTTGTGAAGCTTTGCTCATCACTGTGTGCTGCCCTCTCTTCCTTGCATGTTTTGAATGAAGAAAATACAACCGGAGTAGGGCTAGGCAGGCTCTGAAACTCCTCATATCCATTCCTCAGGCTGCCCTTTCCCATGATAACATGGTACCCTGTTCCTTAGTATCAATTTCAGAGTGTGTGGCTGAAGCCAGAGTTCCACTGCTGGAGAGAACACATGCACCTGTGCCATTGCTATTTCCCTTATGGGTCTCCACACAACGTTAGAGGGTCTTAGGATGGGAGAAGGGAGGGGATGTGATTTAGTCCTGGCCTGAACATCATTGACACCTGATAAAGCTTCTGAATGAGACTTGTTGGGGGCCCGAGACAGTAGCCCAGCATTACGGTACAAAGGAACTGAATCTACTCTTCATTCTGTTTGGTCCCTTTCATTTCAGCTCTTCTCTTCTCTTTCGGAGTAGGTGTTGTCTTTTACCCTCACTACTCCCAGGTGAGAGCACCATTGAAGACATTAACTGAGTTCAAGAGAGCAGTGCGTGCCTAGACTTTCCTAATCTTTATAATACTAGAGATGTCTTCCACCCAGGAATAGCTCTACTCCCATTCACCACCAGCTCCAGCAGAGGCTCATCTTATTTATTTTATTATTTTACCTTTGGAGATAGCCTTTCCTATAATGTAGACTGGCTTCTAACCCACTGCGCAGCTGAGGGGAACCTGGAACTTGTCACTCTCCTGCCCTTACTTCCTGGGCTCTGGGATCACAGGTGTGCGCCACCATGCTCGGTTTATGTAGCTGTGGGGCTTGAACCTAGGACTTTTTGCATTTTAGATTAGCACTTTTCCAGTTGCTCTACTGCTCTAACCCCTTGTATCATTTTTTTGCTTTGTTTTGCTGGTTTTTTGAGACAGGGTCTCTGTGTAGGCCCAGCTTGCTTGGAACTCAATATAGACCAGGGTGGCCTCAGTCTCACAGAGATCTACCTGCTTCTGTTTTTAAAGTTCTGGAATTAGAGGCATATACCGCCATGCCTGGCCCCCATCTAGTTTTAATACCCTTGTTTTGGTGTGTTTCCCTCTTGTCTTTATTCTTGGTCACCTTTTCTTTTCTCTATATACATTGTTTTCATGAGGTAATCTATTTCTGTGGCTTCAGTTATCTCTTTTTCTTCTGGTATATTTTAGAAATACATTTGCAGCCCAGTATTTCCTTCCCTGATCTAGACATAATTTTCCAGTTGCCTAATGAAAAACATCTTATCTCTTCTGGGGACATACTTAAAGCTGCACACATTATTTTCTCTTCTCAAACCAATCCTCATCTTCTATTTTTTATTATAATGAAAGTTGCCCTCATCTACCTAGTTGTCAATGCCAGAAATCTAGGAAGGATGCTTATTCTCCTTTTTTTCTTGTCAGCCATATTCTACTGATCAAGTTCTAAAATTTCTTCCCTCTGAATATCTTTCCATTTATCTGTGCCCATTGATTTGTGGCAACTTCCTTGGCAGTAAAAATATAAACAACCTTTACTAAATAATCAAAATGTGCCATCCACTGAGCTAAGCCCACACTGCAATGCTATATTAATCTTTATAACAATCTTTTAAGAGTTTATTATCTAGCTTCTATAAAGTAGAAGGAGTATTCTAGTGCAGCTCTTTCTGACTCTCAAGCCTGTGCTTCTACTTTAAGAGCCCCCGGTTCATTCCTTCCCTGCTAGGATATTTTCTCATATTCCATTTTGTCTCTCTGTTAGCCTTTCAAATTCAATCAAAGGGCATTTTGAGAGAGTTGAGAAACTTTTAGTCCATTACCACGTCTAATATTTAAGCTCCCAGGTCTCTTGACCATAAAGCTTCTGGATCATGATAATTCTGTATTTTTATGCTTGTGTGATCTCAAGGGTATATAGCCAATTACATCACAGAGGCATGATGTGATTTACATAACCTTTCCCCTGATTAGAACCCCTGGCCTTTGATTAGACACTCGTCTGTGAAGAAAATTATGTGTGTATATAGGAATTTTATTTTCACACAGTTGTAGTTCTTAAATACATGTAATTTACTCTGGGAAACCCACTTATAATGTCACTTAATCCTGAGCCTGCTGATAGTGTGAACCAGACATCTAGCTATGCTGTGGCTTGCTATATAAGAATAAGGTCACCACAAACCAGTTGCCAGATGGAAATAACTTTCACCATTACCCACACAGCTTGGGTTTGAACTTTGTATGTGCAATTCTTGGAAGTGCCAACCAGAGCCTAATTATTTTTTTTCAAGAACACTGAAGTCTCTCTCAGTAGGGTTCTTTACTCATTTCTATTAAAATATTTGACAGAATATACAATCTTTTGCTATGTTCTTGGAAAGAGAGAGGAAAGTGTAAGACAACAATCTAACCCACAAGAGTCTTATTATTTTTTCTTTCCACAGAAATGTGTACAAAAGTATATGAGAATATGATCTTGTTATTACAACCTTGAAGATATCATTCTAGTGTGGGTATGTAAGGGTGGGAACATTTTCTTAATGAAAGTTTGTAAAGTATTAGTTTCAGCCACTTTTTGCCTTGAGTAACTTGTGTAACCTAGAGACCTGCCAAAGAATTCTGTTTTTATTCAGGAACACAGAGACTAGTATAATCTTGTCTACATAACAGGCCACTTAAATGAATAGTTGATGGTAAGAATAGGATTAGAACAAAGTGTCTTAAAAAGCTACCAAGATTTAATTTGATAAATCAGGTTCTATTAATCACTCTTTCTCCAGGAGTGTGTGTTCTAGAGTTCTGTGTATACAAGGGATGTTTAGGAATGACACTCAGTGTCCACTTTTAGCCGAGTTAGTGTGCAGAGCATAGCTCTAGCTAAGCTGGGGTGGAACAAAGCCATTTACACCTGATATCTGAAGTTTTTAATGTTCAGATTTGAATGTACTGTGGAAAAAGGGAAAACATGCTAAAGCTTACTTTGAGATGGGCCCTGATTCTTTTCACATGCAAAAGCATGGATCAAAGACAGTACAAGAGAGGCAAGCACATCCTGTTAGACATAGATTGCCTTTCCTACTAGGAACAGTATTCCGTCTCTGTGTTCCACTTTGACTCCTCCAAATTGTTAGTACTTCCCTTGAATGGGGAAATGGGAACTAGTGGATGGAAGGGGTCTGAGAACTTTCTGACGCCTTAGGCTGAGGCTGTGGCACCCTGTGTGGTGAGAAGATAGATCTTGACCTAGGATTGAGGTCAGGTTCAGGAAATAGGGCTAAGACACACAAATTTCAACACCATAGAGTGGGAGCATCAGATTTAGCATCTGAATATAAGCCCGTGGTCCAGGACCCAAAAGGTAAAGGCTTGTCAGCTTAAAGTGGAAGAGCATCTCAGGTTTAGAATCAGGATCTAAGATTTTGGGTAAAAAGGGATCTGAATTACAGGCTATGGAGCCAGAACCAATGATGGATCTGAGAGTCTATTTCGAGTGTGTGGCAAGGCCTCAAATTTTGGCGGGTGAGGCTGAATTCCTGGAATTCTGTGAGAAGATACCCCCACCTGGGGAGAGCAGGGGGGGGGCAGCAGTCAGCAGAGGTTGCGTTTTATTCATATTTTGTTTTTATTTATTTAAGGGTGTCCTTTTTCAAACAGGGTCTTCCTGTAGCCACAGCCGGCCTGAGGTTTCTATGGGGACCAGGCTGGCATCGGTGTCATGGAGATCCACCATTTCTGTCCACCTAGTGCTGGGAATAAAAGCACAAGCCACCATACCTAGCTGAAGTTTACATTTTGCCATCCCCTAACCTTGCTTGGTCTTTCAGCTTTATCGTGGATTATTCTAGAGTTACAGTGGTATTTCTTAATATTTTTTCATTTCTTGATAGTTTTTTTCTGTCTTTTTGGGACAGAGTCTCCCTGGAGACTGGCCTAGAACTCACTATGTAGATCATGCTGGCCTTGAACTCACAGCTATCCACCTGCCTCTACCTCCCAATTCTCAATATTTTTAAAGAATGACTATAGGTTTTTCAATGGTTAGCAGAATCTCGGTGCCCCTTAGATTTGGAGAGGAAAGGAAGATTTATTGCTATTGACTTTAATTTTCACTTTATCATTAAAACCATGTTCATTAAAAGATGTGGTGCACAAACCTACATGCAGCCAGTCCATTCATACACATAAATAAATAAATACATAAATAAAATTTTTCCAGGAATTTTTCACCACATACTGATATTAACATAGATAAAATAAAATTCATATGAAGCTCGTGGGTGAAGATTGTGACGACACCGGTTAATTAATGTCTACAGCTGAAGAAACGGTTTATATATGCCCTCATTAAAAATATGTCAACTTTTTTGTTCATTTTATGTTTTAAGATTTATTTATTTATGCATATGTATGTTCATCTGCCTGAGTTTGTGTACAGTACCATGTGCAGGTGCCTGCTGAGGCCAGAGAGGCATTAGAGTCCCTAGAACTTCAATTACAGAGTGGTGGTCAGCTGCCTTATTTGAGTGCTGGGACCTGAACCTCAGTCTCCTGTAAGAACAGTGCATTCTCTTACTTGCCCAGCCACCTCCTTTGTTATTCTTAATTGAGTTGCTTTCTTTTGAGGTGCGTGTGTGTGTGTGTGTGTGTGTGTGTGTGTGTGTGTGTATGTGTGTGGTATATGGTCCATACATGTGTGTGTGCATACACACAGGCCAGAGAAGATATTAGATGCTCTGCTCTGTCACTGTGCACCTGATTCCCTTGAACCTGGAGCTAGGCTGGTGGACAGCAAGCAGCAGAGATTCTCCTGTCTCCACACCCACAAGCCCTAGTGGTGGGGCTAGAGGCACACCTGATAATGCTGTGCTTTTCACATGGATTCTGGGGATTTGAACTCAGATCATTGTGATTACAAGTACCCTTACTCACTGAGCATATCCCCAGTTTAAGTGCTGTTCTTGATGTTGAATTGAGTTCCTTATTCACTTTGCATATTGTCTTGATCAGATGTAGGGTATGGAAATAATTTCTTTCTTCCACAGGTTGTCTCATTGTTACTGTGGCTATGCAGATGTTTGACATAAACTCTTTTGTCTAATTTATTTCCTTGTCTATATTTTTGACATTAAGTACAAAAATTTCACTGCCCAGATCATTGTCAGAGAGCATTTCTGCTGTTTTTTTTCTTTTTCTTTTTTTTTTTTTTTCTGGTAGTGGTTTTACTGCTTCAAAGCCTCAGATTCAAGGCTACAAATTTTATCTTGCAATTTAATCTTTCTAGTACGCCTCTCAAAAATTTTAAAATTAGGACTCATAAAACTCGGTCTGCCTTCCAGATCAAGGTTATTTTATCTTAAAACTAAATTGAAAAAAAAAAAAAGAAGCTCGGTTTGTCTTGATCCTCTGCCCTCGTTTGACACTCAATCTTCCTTGCTGCTCTGCAGTTTTCAAAGGTCAGTTCATGCTTCCTGCCTGCTCAGTCTCCATTCACGTGGGTTCTTTCTGTTTCTACAGCCGCCCATGTCCCATGTGCCCAGAACTGCTCTTTATCTGCCCACCCACAGCCCTTCCATTGTCAGGTTCAGATGACCTTTCTGATCCCCAGGAGTTCCATTGCCATGGGATTGCCAGGGCCTAGTGCCCCAGGCCTCCTCCTGGCCCTTTCTTCTGCTTCTTCTTTTCCTCTGCATCTGGCAGCTCCTCACTCCTCAGAGTCTGGTGCTCGCCAGCTTTCAGCATCTGCTCATCTACCAGTCTCTTCGGGTGGCATCCACAGCTTGCGGTTCTGGCACACAATGCTCACATTCAGCTCATGGCCTTTGGCCACAGGGCATGTGCTGGGAACAGTGTTCTGTGCCTGAACCACAAACCATGGAGCAGATACATTTTTTTAAACGTGTTTGCAATGTGCAGTTGTATATGAAAAGCTTTCTCCTTCTCCACTGCCACTACCTGGATATATGTGGTAGTTTCCTTCCTTTTCTTTCTACCAGGCTTCTGTATAATTTTTATAGTAATCTCTGAAAAGTCAAACATCCCCTGGGGGATGAGGGAGGGTGACACACAGCTCCAAAGAACTGCCATGAAATTCAGGATAATATTTAGACCATTCTTCATAAAAAATGTCTAAAGTGGGTAGTTTATCAACTAAATACGGAAAAAAAAAATCTCACCTCACAGATGTATAAAAAACATAAGAAGCTTCCTCCTTGGCTTTACATAAAAATGCCTGTGCTGGATAGTTTTAGTGTCAACTTGACACACCTGGGTTGAGGGATCCTCAATTGGGGAATTGGCTCCATTGGATTGGCCCATGGCCATATCTGTGGAGTATTGTCTGATTGTCAAGCAGTGTGGGAGGGCCCAGCCCAAAATGAGTGGTGCCACCCTGGGCAGGTTGTTGGGTACTGTATAAGAAGGCAGGCTGGGCATGAGCTAGGGGAGCAAGCCAGTGAACAGCATTCCTCCATGGCCTGTGCTTCAGCTCCTGCCTCAAGGTTCCTCACCTGAGTTCCTGACTTGGGCTCCCTGAGTGATGAACTGTGACCCAGGAGATATAAGCTGAATAAACCCTTTCCTCCCCAAGTTGGTGTCTGTCAGAGTGTTTTGTCACAGCAATGGAAGATAAACTAGAAGAGAATGGTACTAGAAAGTGGGCTATTGCTGTGACAGACCTGACCTTGGTGTTTTGGGGAAGGATTGTGGAGGCATTTGGAACTTTGGGCTGGGAAGTCACGGAATGCCTAAAGATTATTGCTGTGAAGTTTGGAGCAGTTTTGCTGAAGGAGCAGTAGAAGATGGAGGCCTGGCGTGTGAAGTTTCTAGTTTCAAAGGGAAGCAGAAATCATCAGGACTGTGTAATCTATGGGTTCTGGTCAGCTGGGGCTGAAGAATCAGCTGTAAGTAACAAGAGACCAGAACTTGAAGTGAAATCTTTGTTGTACTGGGTCAATTGATGCTGGTTAGCTGGTGCTGAAAAATCAGCTGTAAGTAACAAGAGACCAGCGTCACTGTGGTGAAATCTTCTGGGAAGAATTTCTTCAGGGTCAGCATACAGAAGCTATGTTCCAGAAGGGACCCGAGCCTCCATGTCAAGCTAGAAGCAGGACTTGGTAGTGTGTAAGAGTCTCCTATATGGTTCCAGTGTTGAAAGCATGAAGGGGTCACAGAGAGCAGCTGAGCCCTGGCACTATGAGAGGCCAGGAAAGGCCACTGGTCAGAGTGTGGCCTTGGTTGCAGTGAAGACCCCAGGATTGCAGGGGTCATGGAGAGAAGCTGAGGCTTTGCACCAGGAGAGGTCAGAAGAGACCATGGTAAAGGTGCAACCTCAGTTTCAGTGGCGACCCCAGCTTTTTGGAGATGTCAGGACCATGGGACGACCACCAAGAGCAGCGGCAGGTGTGGAATGGAGATGGCCTGGGCCTGCGAGATGAGCTGTGTGTGCCACAGATGGCAGAGTCAGAGAAGGGGAGCTGCCGAAACCCTTTTGGAGCCCAGAAGATCATGAGTGAGTTCCAGGTGTCCAGCCTTGAGCTACTTGCTGGACTTAGGTTTTGTTTGAGTGTGCCTGATTCTTCCCTTTGAAATAAGACAGTACTTGTTTTGGATTTTACAGCAGCCCACAGTTAAGAGACTTTTAACAGACTGTGAACTTTTAAGTATTGGGACATTTTAAGGACTGTGGGGCTTTTAAGGTTGTATTGTCTTAGGTTGTGATTAATGTTAACATCATACTTTGGGGATAAGAACTGGAAAGGTGGTGGTTTAGTAATGATGTGTTTTGTGTGTCAAGTTGACAAGGGTCAATTGTGCTGGATAGCTTTAGTGTCAACTTGACACACCTGGGTTGAGGGAGCCTCAATTGGGGAATTGTCTCCATTGGATTGGCCTGTGGCCACATCTGTGGACTATTGTCTTGATGGTCGAGCAGTGTGGGAGGGCCCATCCCACAATGAATGGTGCCACCCTGGGCTGGCTGTTGTGTAGCATATAAGAAGGCAGGCTGGGCATGAACCAGGGGAGCAAGCCAGTGAACAGCATTCCTCCATGGCCTGTGCTTCAGCTCGTGCCTCCAGGTTCCTGCCCTGAGTTCCTGCCTTGGACTCCCTAAGTGATACGAAGTGTGACCCAGGAGATGTAAGCTGAATAAACCCTTTCCTCCCCAAGTTGGTGTCGGTCAGAGTGTTTTGTCACAGCAATGGAAGACAAACTAGAACAATGCCATATAAGTATTTTGATCCTGAAACTTGTTTTCACATGTTGTAACATATCTCAGGTCTGCCTCCATATTAATGGAAATAGTTCAAACTAAACCATATGGGGGACACTATTTGACTCCTAATGATACCGTGTTGTGAAAAGTATTGATTTTTCTGGGGACAGTGCATTCCACTAGAAATTAGTTGTTTTACCTGTAGTTTTTCTGGGTCATACATAGTTCTATAGTCAAAGGCTAAAATGTATAAAATATATTACAATAATGTAATAAGATATGCTTTACCTTACAACAATAAGTGAGAGTCACCAAACTAATATATACAGATTTCAAAACAGAATGCGTCTGATAGAGTAGCTTGCAATTTATAATCCCAACACCAATCTCCATCTTTAATTACGTAGTTTCTGGGTACAGCGTTTCTTTCTTCAGTGAATAACTGTGATCACATATCTGGATGAGCTATGCTGGAACTGAAATAAAAGCATAGATCCTTAATTAACATTAAGAAATCATTTTCTCTCTCATAACTTGCTCTTTCTTACCTGTAGAGATAGAGTGATTTTCTAGTGATATTAGGCAAAGAATTGTCGTGAAAGCTGAGGCAGAAGCTGGGCTGTCTACTAGCTTTCAAGTACTTCTGGGTCAGTGGTCAAGAAAATTCAGGAGACCTCTTCTCAGTGCAGAGTGGGCTGGAGAGGAAGGCAACACAGAGCATTCCATTTCCATATTAAAGGCTTCTGAAATGACTGATAGTTTTCCTTGGGCTTCAGACACACTGATGTTTTGATAGGAGGATGTAGTAGACTCCACCACAATTGAATATTACTATACCTACAAATTGTGTCTTCTTAAGAATGACATCAAGGATTTCTAGAAACCATTTTTTTGTGGGTGCATCAATCTTATATGATTTCATTGCCATTACATGCTATTCAAAATTTAACAATAAGCAGCTAACTGAACATCTGTATTTCTGAGTTCTCTCCTAACTAATTATCTGCTGTTTGACACTTCCTAGGGAGGTGTGAACAAAGGTCCACTCACCTCTGATAGGGAACAAAGGACCGACAAAAGTAAGAAGACCACCAAAGTCCAATGTACTGAACCAGTGAGTTTTGTTGGGTGACTTACAGGAGAGTAGGGGCGAGGAGTTACTTTCAGAAGCAAAATGATACAGTGACATCTCCAGAAGCCTACTCAAGCATGGGGGACAAATCACAAAGGCTATAACCATGGGATGCACTGCACAACTTGCAGACAACTGAACTGAGAGTGTCTTTTCCAGGCAGCTTAACTGCTCTGAGAATATCTTTCATCAGTTCTTGTTGGATATAAGCTTGGAGAGGGAGAGTGCTAGTGCATCTGGTCAGCTTCAGGAAGTGGTCAGCTTCAGGGATTTCCTGAAGCTTTTGAGTTGTTTATGACTTGGGTTTTAATAAGCTCCCCTGAAGGATCAAATGTTTCACGTCACTTTAGTAGATTTGGAGTCTTAAGGATCACCCCAATGAGATGGAATATTTTATCTGAGGAAATAACTACATGCATTTTATCTAATCTATCTTATCTTATCTCATCTCATTCTATCTATCATCTATCTATCTATCTATCTATCTATCATCTATCATCTATCTAATCTACCTGTGTATGTATCTGTCTATCTCTCCTCCTCTCTCTATCATCTATATATCTATCTATCATCTATTTGTCTGTCATCTCTTTATTTACCATTTGTTTGTCTATTATCTAGTTAGCTACCTGCCTACACAGTTACCTATCATCCGTCTGTCTATGATGTCTATCTAGCTACCTACCTACCATTTACATCTATCTATCTATCTATCTATCTATCTATCTATCTATCTATCTATCTATCTATCATCTATCTATCTTCTATCATCTATCATCTATCTATCACCTATCTATTCATTTTTCATGTACTTTCCCATCTATTTTTTCTTTCCCTGTCATATTTTGGGATTCTTTAGTATAATACTCATTTTGCTTTAGTTCTTTATACTTAAAATTATTATTTATTTATTTTTATTTTATGGGCTATTAATGTGTGGTCTGCATTTGTGTAAGTGCACATATGCTTGCAATGCCCATGGAGGTCAGGTGAGAATCTGGGATCTCTTGGAACTGGAGTTATGGATGGTTGTGAGTTGTGCCATGTGGGTGCTGGGAATTGAGCCCAGGACTTCTGGAAGAGCAAGTGCTTCTAACCACTAAGCCATATCTTCATCTCTTCGTTCCTTAATACATTTCTTTTTGTTGTTTTCATTCTTATTAAAGACTGAGCAATTAAAATAGCATCCATCAGCTTTAGTTGCAATATTTTCCAGGTAATAGCATTATAGAGTTGCAATTCTGCTCACATTTGTGGTGAACATAGTAAAAGGCCAGATGGTGTTGCTAATTTGAAAACATAGTTCTCTATTTTGGAGGATTTAATGTACATATTTTAGTTTGTATGAATGCATATGCATGTATGTGAAAATATCTATTCTGTACTATGAACCATAATAATAATTGAGTCTGAGAAGGAAGTTTTACCTGGTTCTCTCCTTTGTTGAGATATGTATGTAAACAGTGTATTCTTGGGCCTTGATTTTTTTATTTGTAGAATGGGTGGTTAGAGTTCTGAAGTGGCATATAATTGAATTAGCTCATTCCTCCTTTCTGTTGGTCACTGCCCACTTCCATGTTAGCTTGAACAGGCACTCATTTGCTTCTACTGTAAGCTCCCCATCATGGTCTCATGGGATAAACAGACTATGTATAGTTCTGACCTTTGAGATTATTCTTATAGACTGAACAACAATGACATCTAATAATGTTTAATTTATAGGTCATAAGACCTTTTTAGAACTTTGGATTCAGTGGTGCCTGGTGGCTCATGCCAGTAAACCCATCTTTAAGTAGGGTGAAACAGAATGAGCCTTTGAATTCAAGGATAGCCTGGGTTAAATGGTGAGACCTTAATTCTAACACACAAACAAACAAAACCAATAACAAACAAAAAACCCCACAACATTTTGAAGTACATATATTTTACCTTTTACATGATTATTCTCCTCCTTCTTTTCCTTTCTTGGTTGTGAGCCTGGGTGTTTAATGGCTTTCCATGCCTCTAGCCTGATTATTCTCTTCTTAAATTTAAATTGCTATATATGTAAGATGCAGAAAAACTAACCTTTTTTGAAAGATGTTATTTATTTTATATCATTTTATCTTTTGATATAGGGTTTTCCTGTAGCACTGGCCAGCCCAGAACTTGCTATTGGGACCAGCCTGGCTTTTATCTCACAGATATCTGCCTACCTCTGCCTCCAGAATGCTGGTTCTAAAGACATGTGCCACCACACCCATTCTTTTCTTTTACTTTTTATTATATGTATATGTCCATGTGTCTGAGTGTGTATACAGAGGACAGAAGAGGGTGTCAGATTCCCTGGAGCGGGAGTCAGAGGCAAGTGTGAGCCACTTAACACGTGGGCTTTGAATCAAACTCAGGTCCTGCGCAAGGTCAGCAAGAGCTTTTTAACTGCTAATCCATGTCACCAGCCCTGAAACTAACTTCTCACAATAAATTTGTTATGCATTTTATTTGAATTAAACAAGAGAGATAGAGCTAGAGCGAAAACAAGAATGAGAGAGAGAGAGAGCAACAGAGAGGAGAGAGGAGAGAGAGAGAGAGAGAGAGAGAGAGAGAGAGAGAGAGAGAGAGAGAACTGAGTGTTATTGTAATTAGGTATATAAGTAAGAGACTATTCACAGGGCAGGAGAGGGGCTCTGACTGTTTTCCAGGTTGGTGCTTATAGTTGCTCACTGCAGATGACAGTGCAGAATGCAGCCAAATGGCATTGGTTGCCTCAGGTCCAGAGCCCATTCCATGTCAGGCTTCTCATCTCTTCAGTGTTAAAAGTTACCATTCTGCCTACCTCATAGATGCTATTGTACAAATAAAATGGTGTGTACAAGATGTCTCTAAAATTCAAGCATACCTTCAGGTGTTTGGTTATGATACTATCATCCTATCTTTTTCTGGTACATTTTTATTTAATTTTGTGTATGTCACATGGAGCATCTTAATTATCTTTACACCCTTTTCCTATTAGCACCCTCCAGTAGGCACCTCCCCATTAAATTTTATGCATTCTATCATTGTGTTGAGGCTCGTTGAGTCTGGTTAGTGTCCTTAGACATCCCTCAGCTCAGGTTCATTAGCTGGAGTCAGCCTACCTAGAGTCACTTCCTTTAAGATCAGTTCTTCCTCACCCAGGAGTAATCATCTGCCAATAGTTTTTCTGCAAATATTTGGACCTACTGCCCATTTAGTGTAGAAGTACTGTCCAAGGACCAACACTCTGAAGACTCTTATTCTCTATGCTTTGGCCATTTGTGTTAATGGCCCTCTGTTGCATGAGAGAGCTTCATTAATGAGGGTTGACTGATACATTAATCCCTCTCTACAACTATGTTCCAATGGGCTTTAGATATAGAGGTTCCATTGTAGATGTGTCAGTTAGGGCTGTACAAGTTTACAGACAATTTCTGTGTGGCCAGTTGTGGAACTCTGTAATAACCTCTGTTGCAAAAGAAGCTTCTTTGATGAGTGGTGACTGGAATTCTTGTAAGTATAAGGATCCATATTTTGCACATAGTACAAAATTGTATTTGTCTAGGGATGTGACAGCCTTAAGGTTTTCTGTAAGACCTATGACCTATTTAGCAATGCGTATTTGGTTATCTTTACAGTACCACACATGAGCTTCCTCCCACTGAGTGGGCTTTAAGTCTAATCAGGTAGTTGTTGATTACCCCCAGGTTAAAGTGCCACTACTGCCCCAATATAGTTTGCTGTGCTGGTCATTGTTGTATTTTTTAACCCTTACAGCTGGGGTTGGAGCACCAATTGGTGTTCTTCCTTACAGCTTGTGTAGTATTCCCCAAAACTATGAGAGCTAGCCTTTAGAGGAGGTGACTTCCAGGTCAGTTTCAGCTCCTCCATTGCTCCAAATCCTGTATCTGAAGTATGCCTTATCTTCAGCAACTTGGCCATAACTTTGAGTTCTGGAAGGCAGTCAAGAACTATGGCAATAGCATGTGAAATGTGGGGAGTCTCTTGGGCTATCCTGGCCAACAACTGAAAGGGAGATTTCCCCTGTCTGGAACTGTCTCTTACGTGGCCCTTCAGCCATGCACATGGACTTATGTATAGATAATGTATGCATAATTTTTTAGTAGGTTTTGGACTAATACAATTTCCATTTATTTACTTATTTATTTATTTATTTATTTATCTCTCCTCTCTATCTTTTCCAAGAAGATGCTCCAAGTCAGTCTTTTCTTGTAGAAATTTCTGAAATCAAGAGAAAAACAGTGGTGTTAGGAATTCAAATATACACATGAACCTATGAGCAACTTTTTAAAAATTTAGAACAATAATGGTAGAAGCTTGCTTTGTTGAAAAAACAGAATTTTAAAGCATTCATTTTGGCTTTAAGTAAGTCAATAGCTGCTCTATTGTGTAACTGATTGTAACTTGGGTATGTAAGACTGTCCTAATCAATCTAAACTTCCTCGTAGGATTGTCCTTCGCTATTCTTTCATCAGTGCATCCAGTTTTTGGTTTATATGGATCCCTGTTTCCTGCAATCATTTATGCAATGTTTGGAATGGGCCGTCATGTAGCCACAGGTAATAATTCTTGTCTATAAGTAAGTTTCTCATATAATTAATGAAAGAGACTCTGAGTGATCATTAGCTGCTGGTTACATTTTCAAATTCATTCTAACTTCATCACTTAAAACTCCAGCAAATTTTAAGATGAAGTAGTTTTGTTTTTCAGATAGTGCACACTTTAACCAAGATTATTGCTATAGATCTTTTGCATTTTTTTTTTTTTTTTTTTTGTATTTTTGAGACAGGGTCTCCCTGTAGCCTCAGCTGGCCTGGAACTCACTCTGTAGACCAAGCTGGCCTTGAACTCACAGAGTCTGCCTGCCTCTGCCTCCCAAGTGCTGAGATTAAAGGCATGCACCACCACACCAGTCTCTGATTCTTTGCATTTTTAAGTTACAAAAGAAACCGTGAAAAAATAGAAGAATGTTTGAAATTTACCATGAAATAAGATAAAGTAGACATTTGAGTGAAAACAAAAATTATTTAGTTTTACAAATATTAAAAAGTATTTTGGATGTATTTAATTCTTGCACTAAATGCTATAGGTTTCCCCTAAGCTAGATTCTACAGTACCCTGTAACTAGCTCTGTGACTCTAAGAAACAAAAAAGAAAAGAAAATGTGAGTTGTCTTCATTATTCTGATGCTAGAGCAGGCTGGATTTTGGTGTGAGTTACACCTGAGTGAATCTACCATTTGTAGTTTACTACTTGCATGATCCTGGGAAAAGTTTTAAAACTGTATTTGTTGTATTTTTTTAACAATATGACCCCCCCCACAATTTCATATAATTACAGTGAGAACTACATAACTAGCATGTAGTGTTTAACTTAGCACCTGACTTAAAATAATATATTTAATGAGGTTAGATATTATTAAAATGATACCTTAATCTTAAATATACTATTAATAACAAAATACTTTTCAAAACTTTATCTACAGAGGCATTGCTACTCATTCGTGCACGTAAGATCTCAGCCTCTAAGTAATAATATTTACAATCCATCTTCTGTGATTACTTCGTGTTATTACTGAATTACTTTCCCCTTATTGCTGTAACAAATTACCATGAGGTCAATGGCTTGAAATGAGAGGAAGTTATTCAGCAGCCTTGGAGCTCATTGGTCTAAACAAGTCACCCAGACAAAAAAAAGGGGAGGGCTTAGCAAGGCTACATTCCTTTCTGCATTCTCTAGTGGACAGATCTTTTTCTTGAGTGTTCCCTCTTCTAGAATCTTCCTACATTCTTGGGCTCCTGGCCTTGAAGGTCAGCTAATATACCTGAATAATCCATGCTAACCTTTTTTTTTTTTTTAAGGTAAGCTAATTAACTAAATTCCATCTTCTCTATTAGTTACTGCTTACTACAAAGCACAACATATTTACAGATCTTGGGGATTATAATGTAGAAATATTTGGGAGGCCATATTTTTGGATTAATGTATTGATATGTATATTTTCTCATCAAATGTTTTTGTGTTTGTGTAAACTTGACTTTTCTGTCATTAAACTTTGGTAGGAGTCGACAATTATCAGTCATTTACAGCACTGTTAACCCAATATGAGCCAGTACTCTGAGGAAGCTTGTTAGAAATGCAAAGATGGTGCTGGAGGGATGGCTCAGCAGTTAAAAGCACTGGCTGCTCTTGCAGATGACCTGGGTTCAATTCCCAGCACACACATGGTGGCTAACAGCAATCTGTAACTCCAGTTCCAGGAGATCCAATACCTGTTTCTGACCTCCACAGACATTGCACGACATGGGCGCATGCGCATACATTCAGGCCATACACTCATAGACGTAAACAGAAGGGCAAATGTGGTAGAGCCACCTCAGACATGCTGAGTGAGAGCTGGCATTTTCACTAGAAGTTTTACACAAACACACGCAGACACACAGACGTAGACATACACACACACACACAGAGTGTCTTGACATAGTGACACATTTAAATCAACAAAAAATGGCACTCAGGTGTGTGGTTCCATAACATTATATTACCTTGTGACATCATAGTTATCTTAGTTTGGGTAAGTCTACTATCGATCATGCATGGAAAACAGTGAGATTGCCCACAATGAGTTTCTTTAAATGTATTTCTATATTTAATATACGTGTTTATTCAATTTTTGTGAATTTAATACAATATATTTTGATTGAATTTGCATCTCCTCAGCTGTTTGGATCCTCCTACTACTCTATGCCCAATCTCATTTACTCTATTATATCTGTATGGCCTGTAGAGTCAAACATTTGTCCCCAAATGGCCTTCAACGTTGTTCCATCTACTGGAGCCAAAATATCATTATTATTAAGAAACTATATATAAAATAAAATGTGACATTAAATATTCAGTTGGAGCTTTATTTAAAATTTTATATGTTACTTTGTCCTAATACAGCATTTAAAAACAGACAATATTATTTATACATTTCATAGAAAAAAAAATAAAATAAAACACAATCCATAGTTCCTTGTGAGAGCATAGTTTAAAGTACATAACTTACAACTTAGATATGGCCAAGTCTGAAGCCTGAGCTAAAGTTTTCGTCCTGAAAAAGAAGTGAGTGTTTTAGAAGAAGCTTTTTTTTTTTTTTTGTATAGACACAACAGGAGAAAGGCACAGCATCTATTAGAAATTCTCTTTCTACAGTGTTTGTTTATGAAATGGTTTCGCCTGTAGTCCACTTACTTCAGCTTCTGGAGTGTTAGAATTATATATTCGCAATACCACACAGCTTGAATTTTTTTAAGCTTTTCTTAAGGTAATGAATATTTATTTAATTCTATATATATATATATATATATATATATATATATATCCCATTTAATTTTATATTACTCCAAAATCTACATCTATACATTGTACACATATACCAGGTTTAGAGTTTACAGGCTTGTCATTCTACTCCACAATAAGTGTGGATGGCATTTTATATGTAAATTCATACTTCTCAGAGCCACTACACATTCTTATTTCATTTTAAAGATACTGGGGGCTGGACAGATTGCCTAGTGGTTAAGAGCATGGGTCCTCATGCAGAGGATCTAGGTTCAATTCCCAGCACCCACATGGTGTGTATCAATCATCTGTAAATCCAGTTCCAGGGGATCCAATGCTCTCTTCTGACCTTCATAAGCATTGCATGACACAGATGAACTTACATACATTCAAGCAATATACTCACACACATAAAGTAAAAATAATAAATAAAATTTTGGTAAAGTTTTAAAGTTTGTGTTTCACACCCAACATCTTAATCCTCTCTATGCCCCCTTCCCCAATGGCACCCTCCCATAGTCCCCCCTCTGGAATTCATTCATTCTGTCATTTGGGTTAAGGCCGATCCAGTGAAGTTAGTGTCCCCAGAGGTCCCTCAGTGCAAGTTCTTCCACTGGAGTCTAGTCAGCCTGTCCAGAGTCCCTCTCTCTAAGATCAGCTCTTTCTTACTCAGTAGGAATCAGCTGCCAATATTTTTTCACCTAATATTGGGGTTTGATGCTCATTTCCACAGTTCTGTATTGGGTTTTTTGTCTGCTTGAGTTTGCATGGGTATTGTGCATGCTGACACCATTGACATTCATATGAGCAAGTTCCCAGGAGCATGTAGGACTCCATTTCCATATGGTCATGCATCTCCTGCCTGTCTCTTATAATCTTTCCACCCCCTTTTCTGCAATGGTTCCTGAACCCTGGGTGGATGAAGTTATATATAACATGTTTAAGAAAATATAATATTAGTATTCTTAGCATTGGTAACAAATAGTTGATACTTTCCCCTCATCGTACAATGTATATGTCAGGAGAATTACTGAAATTATTTTTTAACTCTCCTATGACCTTAAATACAAATGCAAATATAAAAGCTGCCCATAAATGCTTAATATACAAATATATTTCTCTTTTATTCAATCATATTTTAGGGTGATAAAAGGTGTTCCCATATCTACTTTTTTCGTGGAATGTTACTTTTTTTTTTTAATTTTATTTATTTCCGTATGTGTATGAATGTACTGTCTGCATGCAAGTTTGTGCACCCATGTCGTGCAATGCCGCGGAGGTCAGAAGAGGGCGTCGGATTCCCCTGGAACTGGAGTTCTCCTGGAATTGGAGTTTCAGACGGTTCTCGGCCGCCATGTGGGTGCTGGGGATCGAACCCGGGTCCTCTGTAAGAGCGGTCGGCGCTCTTAACCGCTAGGCCATCTCTCCAGCCCGGAATGTTACATTTTTGAGGAAAAATTATTTCACCTGATGTTTTAACCTTCCATTTAAGTATTCAGAATGCAGTACCAAAAAACTCATCATAACAAGAAATTATGCTGGAAGCTTTTTTAAATTAAATTTGTTCTTCAATATTTTCATACATGTAAACAATGCATTTTGACTACTGTTCCCCCCCCCCCAGTTTCCCCCTTCCTTATCAACCCCTCTCCCCCAAATCCCTTTTACATATTCCTGTGTTTTTGTTTTGAGACCTATGGGTTTAACCAGGGCAACATGTGAGGGTTTGGAGCCCTCCTTTGGATCCTGGTGGACCACCAGTGCTTACTTATGACACTGATAAACCCCCAGTTACCATAGTCTATCAATGGCTACTAGTTCAGTAGAAAGGGAGCAAGGTGGCTTGAGCCTTTTGAGCATCCATAGTTGGTTGTTGATAGATTCATTCTTGTGTAGGCTCAGGGTAGGCAAGTGCTGTTACATTAAGTTCACATATCTGTTAAAAAGAGTAATTCAGGCCGGACATGGTGGCCCACACCTTTAATCCTAGCACTTGGGAGGCAGAGGCAGGCGGATCTTTGTGAGTTCAAGGCCAGCCTGGTCTACAGAGTGAATTCCAGGACAGCTGGGGCTACAGGGAGACCCTGTCTCGAAAAGACAAAAAATAACTTAAAAATAACATTGTGCCGGGCGTGATGGCGCACGCCTTTAATCCTAGCACTCGGGAGGCAGAGGCAGGTGGATCTTTGTGAGTTCAAGGCCAGCCTGGTCTACAGAGTGAGTTCTAGGACAGCTGGGGCTACAGGGAGACCCTGTCTCAAAAAGACAAAAAATAACTTAAAAACAAAATTGTATAAAAATAGTTATGACTTATAGAAGCCACATAAAATAATCAACTGATTAATCATTTGGTCTAGAAAATAAATAAAAAGAGATTGCTCATTGGTTAAGAGCACTGGCTGCTCTTGCTGAGGACTGGGATTTGATACCCAGCCCCCACATGGTGGCTAAACACCATCTGTAACTCCAGTTTCTAGGGATCCAAAGGCCTCTTCTGACTTCTCTGGCCATTGCATGATATGGTTGAACTTGCAGTCCTTTAATTCCAGCACTTGGGAGGCAGAGGCAGGTGGATCTTTGTGAATTCCATGACAGCCTGGTGTACAGAGTGAGTTCCATGCCAGCCGGGTATACAGGGAGACCTTATCTCAAAAAAAAAAAGAAAGAAAAATAACCTGGGTATGAATCACACAGAAACTGAATCATTGAAGACAATTAATATAGGGCAATTTACAGGATTTACTTCTTAATTAGAAAATTCTTTGAAATGGTAGGGAGTAGTCAATAATTTAGAGAAATTTACAAAAAATATATATGATATTCTTTAGAAGAAATGAAAACAAATATTTATTAAAAGCTTTCCAAGTGGTAAGGTTTGTGATGAATGTTTTTTATTCATGAGATTTCATTTATTTTCTGTGCAAATTTTGAAGCTAGATATTTTTAATTGTTTTAAAGGTGAGAAGGGTTAATATTCATCAGATCCAGGAAATTAGGCCTATCCAAAATGGGACCTGTGTTCATTTCCTATTAGACCCTTGGTAGTATTAAGCTACTTGATAGCATTTTCTAATATTTCAACTGGTAGGTATAAATCCTAACCAGTATAAAACAATGAGGAAATGAGGTAAAAAGAGGATAATTGCCACCTGTCCAAGATGCTTTGATAATTCCCAGGAAATAACCATTGTAACCTATTCAACAGCAGTAGGCAGACATGGTGGGTTTAATGCTTTTATGGGCCCTCACATATTGCTGACAATAATAAAGGTATACTCAGTTATGAAATCATGGCAGGCAAAAAGTGTATGGCCTAGTCTAAAGTAAGTGGATCTTTGTGAATATGGAATTTGAGGCACACCTGAATCAGAGGTTCAGATTGTTGTGGTAAATTGGAAGAGCCAATGGGTTTATATTTAACTGCTGAGGTCATCAAGCTTTTCAGCTTTATAATTTCCTCAAATCCTAAAGTATGGGTATTATTACCATTGTTTACTGGTTAAGGAAATTTGGTCCCAGGTAATGTACTTCAGGCAACATTGTTGATGTGTCAAGGTGTTTGCTGTAAATCTTAGAGACTAATTCTGAATCTTAAATATTCTGTATGGCAACTGCAGAGAGACAGAACAACATATTGATCAAAAAGACATGGCAGGTCAGCAGGTATCACTGCCAGTCAGAATGCTATGTACATAAGGAGGTATCTTTCTTTCATGGAGTGGGTCAAAAGGCAGAGAAATAGAGAATAGTAGAGTAAGAGTAGAGCGTGTTTCTAACAGCTCTGGTTGGTTTTTCACTATAGCTTCAGTGTTAATGGTAGAATCTAACGATGGTTTAAAGCCAATAACAGAAGATTCCCCAAATCATTTCCACTTTTAGGCACCTTTGCTTTGACATCTTTAATATCAGCCAATGCCGTGGAAAGGCTCGTCCCTCAAAGCAGCAGAAATGTCACCACACAGAGTAACTCAAGTGTGCTGGGCTTATCTGACTTTGAGTTACAAAGAATTGGCGTTGCAGCAGCAGTTTCCTTCTTGGGAGGTGTGATTCAGGTAAGTGATCCAGAGACTGGAGAACACAGAAAGAAAACAGGAGCAAAGGAGAGACATTCAGCAATGCCTTTCTGTTTTTATTCATGGTTTTCTTCTCTCCAGGTGGGTGAAGGGCAGACACGATGTATCTTTGTGGAAATACTATAAATAACTTAGAATAGTTATTCTATAAATGCTACTTTGATGAATGAATCAGAATCAACAAATTGGAGATATACAGAAACACTGAATGACTTAGAAGCCAAATATTTAAAAAGCATAGAATTAATAGAAAAATGAATTGAATGGGATTCCTTGTACTACCATGAGCCTGTGCCGTGTTCATTCAATGCCAGAAAAATTACTGGAAGGGGTGTTGTACGAGAAATTTCTACAATGGGAAGATGTGGCTAGTTTTCTAGAATTCTTTCAATTTTGTCATTATATGATTTCATTGCCTAAGTGGCTAACAAACTGTACTGCTTGTATCATGGGCTTACTGGCCTGAGATATTTGAACTCAAATCTGTACCACTTTCTGCCTCTTTCACAACTGCGCATGTCAGTTACTGCCACATTAACTATCATCAGTTTTCCACAGAAAATCAGATTCTGATATTTGCTGTTCCTAAGAAAATGATCAAATTAAATAACTCGGAAGTGACTTTGAAATCAACATGACATGGTAGTTGATTTTGCCACTTGGCAAAAGACCAAATAAGCAGGAGTTAAGGAGGGAAATGTTTACTTCAGCTCACCGTTTCAGCAATTTCAGCCCATGATCAAGAGACTTCATTATATCTGGGCTGAACAACAGAGAGGAACAGGGTGCTCATCTTGTGGCTGCTGGAAAGCAGAGAGAACGTAGTGATGAAAAGCTGTGTAGCCTCTAAGATCCAGCCTGTGTGGCCTACTTCCTGCAATAGGACCTCACTTCTTAGTTTCTGCCATGTCATTTGAATCATCAAGTGATACATGTATTGTGGTTTAGGTCATAGCTCTTGTGGTCTAATCAAACCTCCAAATCTTCCTGCTGAACATCGCATTGGGGACCAAACCTTCAACACATGAGTTTTGAGAGTCCATTTCCTATTCAAATTATAACAGATAGAGAGGCACTAGGTATAGCAAGGCGCAGTTGTGCATACCTGTAATTCCAGCACTCAGAAGGCAAAGGCAGATAAATTTCTGTGAATTTCCAGGACAGCTGGGGCTACAACAGGGAGACACTGACTCAAAAAAAAAGATACTAAATACCAGATAGAGAATTCCCTTTTTGACAGTCATTTTTGCTTATTCATTTCTTATAAACTGAATTACATAGAACTAAACTTGCTGGATGTTTGTGTTCTGTGCTAGTAGAATTTATTTTACAGTGTCACACTGTTTACAAGATCTAATATTATGTGCATAACAAAGGGAAAATGGTTGATGCTTATGTGAAGCTAAATGGACAGAACAACAGACATGATGTAGAAAAAGGAAACTAAAATCCCTAGAGCATTGCCTTCTAGTTGTGTTAAAGGGACTGAAGAATTAAAGATTTGAAAGGGAATGAAAACTCAGAGTCTTCACCGTTACTGACAAAAACAAATAGTCTTTGCCAAGACGTCTGAACAGGCTAGCAGGCCTCTAAGAGTTTCTATGGCTTTGGAGCAGTGCTTTCTAGAAATGAAAACTAGTTGCCTGGGTACCTGCAAACTTAACTTTCTATTTTCAGCATGGATGATGTCAGCATGTTCTCAGATGTTCAGACAGGTGTCCTGACTTTTTCTTGCATGGTCAGTGGAAGGCTTTTGAAAGCACCTGATATGTTTCTGTATTGGATATAATCAGCTTTGTAAATTGTTGATTGAAGTGTGGATATGTTGTATTGGATTCACACAAATGTCCCTTGATTCCTGTTCATAAAGTAAAAATCCCTGTATTACTGCAAACAAAGAATATCATGCTTCTTGCTTCATAGTCTTCTACTCACATTTTTCTCATTTTATGTAGTAGGAAACAAAGGGCTGTCAACACATCTTAGCAGTTTTCAGAATATATCATTGGTGTAATAGACTAACAACCTTCTGCTTAGTCCCACTTTAACCATTTTGTGTTTTTTTCAAAGTCAATTTTTATTGAAGCTTTGTGACATTTTGTGAGTTTTAAGCATTCACTGGGGATTTGATGTTAGCATCCACAAATAAGGGAAACCATTCATCTTTTTTTTTTCTTTTTCTGGGACTGTGTTACTTCACTTAGCATAATGACTTCGAGTTCCATCCATTTACCTTCAAAGTTCATGATGTCATCTGTCTTTACTGCTGCAAAGAATTCCATTGTGTAGATGTACCACATTTTTTTATCCAGTCATCAGTTGAGGGGCATTTGGGTTGGTTCCACCTCCTTGCTATTGTGAATAGAGCTAAAATAAACATAGCTGTGTATGTATCTTTGCAGTAAGATGAGTCTTTGGGTATATACCCAGGGGTAGTATGACTGGGTCAGGTGGTAGGCTCATTTTGGGCCTTTTTAAAATTTTATTTATTTTTGTATGTGTATGAATGTACCGTCTGCATGTAGGTCTGTGCACCCATGTCATGCAATGCCGTGGAGGTCAGAAGAGGGGGTCGGAATCCCTTGGAACTGGAGTTAAAGACAGTCAGCCGCCATGTGGGTACTGGGGATTGAACTCGGGTCCTCTGCAAGAGCAGTTGGCGTTCTTAACCACTAGGCTATCTCTCTAGTCCCTGAACACTTTTTAAGGTGTTTCTCTGCCATCTTTACTTCCTCATTGGTAAAGTCTCTGTTCAGCTCTTTACTCCATCTTTTGAGTGAGTCATTTGTTTTCTTCTTTGTTTTTTTTAAGTAGTCTATATATTCTGGATGTTAATCTTCTGTCAGATGTATCAGAAAAACCACTCTGTGGGTTTTCTCTTTACTTCCTTGATTGTTTCTTTTGATGTACAGATTTTGAGTTAGATGAGGTCCCAATTGTCAGCTGTTGACCTTATTTCCTGTGTGGCTGCTGTTTGATTTAGAAAGTCTTTTCCTATGCCTATGTCTTGTAGGTTGCTGCCAACTTTTTCTTCTATCACCTTTTTTTCAGTTTTGAGTTTTAGGTTGAGATCTTTGATCCACTTGGAGTTTATTTTTGTACATGGTGAGATGAAGGGGTTTAATTTTGTTCTACAAATGGTGATCCAGTTTTTCCAACATCATTTGCTGAAAATGCTGTCTTTACTCCACTGAGCTTTGTTAGCCCCTTTGTTGAATATGAGGTGGCTTAAATTATATGAGCTCAAGTTTGGATCTTCAATTTTGTTCCATTGGACAATGGGTCCGTTTTTGTGCCAGTACCAGGGTGTCTTTATGACTATAGCCCTGTAATATAGTTTGAAGTCTGGCAAAGTAATCCCCTATGTTGCCCTTTTCGCTCAGGGTTGCTTTAGCTATTTGGGTTTTTTTGCTGTTCTTGTTGTTTTTTCCATATGAATTTAAGGATTTTTTTCCCCAAGTTTGTGAAGAAGCTCATGGGGGTTTTGATTGGGATTGCATTGAATCTGTGTATTAATTTGGGTAGAATGGACATTTTTACTATATTAATTTTTCCAATCCATGAGCATGGGAGATCTTTCCATCTTTTGATGTCATCTTCAATCTCCTTCTCAGGGTTTTAAAATTTTTGCTGTAGAGGTCTTTGGTGTCTTCGGTTAAGTTTATTCCCAGGTTTTTTTTTTTTTTTGAGGCTATTGTGATTGGGAAGGTCTCCTTATATTCCTTCTCCAGTTGCTTATTTTTGGTGTAAAGAAAGGCTAATGATTTTTCTAGGTTTATTTTGTATCCTGCCACTTTACTGAAACTTTTAATCATTTCTGGGAGTTTTCTGGTGGAATTTTTAGCATCCTTTAGTTAAACTATCTTATAATCTGCAAAAAGGAATAGTTTTACTTCCTCTTATCTGATTAGCACTCCTTTAATTTCCCTTTTTTGCCTTATTGCCCTAGCAAGCATTTCAAGCACTATGCTTAAGAGGAGCCATGATAGGGGGCAGCCTTGCTGGGTTCCCACATTTAAGGGGAATGCTTCTAACTTTTCTCCATTTAGAATGATGTTGGCAGGGGGTTTGTTGTATATGCTTTGATTACATTGAAGAATGTTCCCTTCAGTCCAATTCCCTTTGGACTTTAAGTATAAAGGGATTCTGGATTTTGTTGAAGCCTTTTTCTGCATCAATTGAGATAATTATGTGTTTTTTGTTTTTCAGTCCATTTATGTGTTTTATGATATTTATTTATTTACGTAGGTTGAACCATCCCTGCATCTCTGGTATGACTCCAACTTGGTCATGATGGATGATCTTTTTGATGTGGATCTGTCTATATGTGGTTTGAAAACATTTTGTTAAGAATTTTTGCATCTGTATTTATTAATGAGATGGGTCTATAGTTTTTTGTTTTGTTTTGTGGTTTTTTTTTTTTTTTTGGTTGTGTCTTTGACTGTTTTTGGTATTAAAGTGATGCTGGCTGGCTTCATAGAAGGAATTTTGGAGATTTCTCTCTGGTTGTATCCTTCTGAACAAGTGAGTAGTAATGGTTGTAAGTCCTCTTTAAATGTTTTATAGAATTCTGCTGTGAAACCATCTGGGCCTGGGCTTTTTTTAGTTGGGAGGTTTTTTTGTTACATCTTCAGTCTTCTCAAATATTATGGGTCCTGCTTAAAGTGTCAATCTCTTCTTGATTAAGCTTTGTCATTTCCCAGGATTTCAGATATTCATCCATTTCTCTTAGGTTTTCAAATTTGGTAGAGTATAGGTTTTTGAAGTATTCTCATATGATTGTCTGGTCTTTTCTTTATCTGTTGTGATGTTTCCCCTTTTGCTATGAATGCTATTGATTTGGAATTGCTCACTCTTTCTTTTGGTTAATTGGGCTAGATGTCTGTCTATTTTGTTTATCTTTTCAAAGAACCAGCATTTGGATTCATTGATTTTTGTGTGTGTGTGTGTTCTTTACTTTGTTTCTATTGATTTCTGCTCTGATTTTTGTTATTTCTTTCTGTCTGTTGGGTTTAGGGTTCATTTGTTGTTGTCTATCAAATGTTTTTAGCTGCAGTGTTAGATTGTTTATTTGTTCCCTTTCTGTTTTTTTAATGTGGTCACTTAGGGTTATAAATTCCCATCTTAAACTGCTTTTAGTGTATCCCACAGGTTTTATTGTGTTGTATTATCTTTTTCATTTAGTTCCATGAATGCTTTTATTTTACTCTTTATTTCTTCCCTGACCCACTCATTATTCAGGATTGTGTTGTTTAGTCTCTATGTGTTCTTGTAGCTAGTAGGGCTTATCCTGGGATCATATTGAGCTTTAATGCACTATGATCTAATAGAATGCATGAACTAATTTCAATTCTTTTGCATTTGTTGAAATTTCTTTTGTGTTCCAGTATGTGGTTGATTTTGGAGAATGTTCCATGGGGCGCTGAGTTGAAAGTATATTCTCTGGTGTTTGGGTGGAATATTCTGTAGATGTCTGTGGTTCATTTGGTATATTGTATTGTTCAGTTCTGATGTCTCTCTGTTTATGTTTTTGTCCAGTTGATCTATCTAAGGGACTCAGTGGGGTATTGAATCCCCCACTATTAGTGTGCTGGGATTAATCTGTATCTTGACATCCTGAAGGATTGTGTTTATAAAGTTTGGTGCATGAGAGTTTTGGGCATAAACATTTAAGATTGTGACATCTTCCGAGTTAATTGTTCTGTTGATAGGATATAATGGCCTTCTTTGTCTCCTCTGATTAATTATACTCTGAGGTCTATTTTGTCTGATATTAGAATAGCAACTCTTGCTTGCTTTTTGGTACCATTTGCTTGGAATATTTTTTTCCATCCTTTCATTCTAAGGTGGTGTCTGTCCTTGAGGGTGAGATGGGGTTCTTGTAGACAGCATATAGATGGATTCTGTTTCCTAATACGTTCTCCAAGTCTATGTCTTTTGATTGGGGAGTTTAAACCATTAATATTTAAGGTTATTATTGAGAGATGTGTATTGCTTCCTTTCAACTTATTTTTTGTTTGCATTCTTGGTCTAGGTTTTTATTTATTCTGTTATACTTTTGTTAATTTCTCTCTTTAGTTGCTTGGGGATAGTTGCTCCTTTCCTCTCTTTGAATTGCTTTGAGTATTTTCTAAAGTGTTGTTTTTTTGACATGTGTTCTTTCATTTTGTTTATGTCATGAAAGACTTTTCTTTCTCCTTCAACTATAATGCATATTTTTGCTGGGTATAGTAATCTGGGTTGGCATCTAAAGTCGTTTAGCACTGGGAATACTTTGGTCCAGGTTCTTCTTGCTTCCATCCTTTGCACTGATAAGTCAGCTGTAATTCTGATGGATTTCATTTATATGTAACTTGTTTTTCTCTTGTGGCTTTCAGTATTCTGTCTTTGTTTTGAGCACCTGGTGTTTTAACAATGATACGGCCTGGGGAACTTTTCTTCTGGTCTTGTCTATTTGGTGTTCTATGTGCTTCTTGTATTTGTATGAGTTTGCCATTTTTCAGTTTGGGGAAATTTTCTCCTCTAATTCTGTAGAAGATCTGATCAATACCAATTTTCTTGGGATTCTTTTCCTTCCTCTATACCTATGATGAGGATGTTTTGTCTTTTCATAGTGCCTACATTTCCTGGTTGTTTCACTCTTGTATTGTTTTTGTGCTTTTATTGATGTTTTGTGTATTTCAGACAATTCAGTTTAGGCATATTTCATTTTCCCTTTCCCCCATCCCACCCCAGATCATGCATTCTGCCATAACTGTCCTGCATCTTTCTCTCAGTCTTTTTTTATGCTTAGAAATTCACATTTTCCTCCATTAATTTTATATTACTCTTAAATATGGATACATACTCAAAAATTTTTCATAATCTTTACTTGAGGATTCTTGTTGTACCATGTTGTACTATAGGCCTGATATTATTTTTTCTGCTTCATCCATTCTGCTTCTGAGGATTTTTCCCATCCTTTCCTGCTGACTGGATGAATGTTCAATTTCCTTTTTCATTTCATCCTGTGATTTCTTCAGTATTTCCACTTTCTTTTGGACCTTTTCATTCTTTTCTTGTAGCTCCTTGCTTCGCTGGTCAATTTCTTTTTCTCCATTCAGACTGAGATATTTTCATTGTTTCCACTTCCTTCTGGAGTTTGTCATTCTCTCCCTCTAGTTCTTTTTGGAGTTTATGTTTCTCTTCCTCTGGTTCTTTCCAGTGTTTATCATTCTTTCCTTCTAGTTCCTTCCTGAGTTTTTAGTTCTTTCCCTTTAGTTCATTTATTTGTTCTTTATATTCTTTTATTTCTTTGAATATGTCTACAATTGTTCTTCTAAGGTTGATATCTTGGTTTCCTTCCAGAGAGATCTCTGTTGGGATTTTCTACAGGACTGGTAGATTTCAGTGGGGATTCATTATGAGCTCTTCCCATATTGTTTTTCCCTTGTGTCTTTGGCATGTGGATTTGTTCCTTTTGCTTGTTTGTTTGTATTCTGGTGCTAATCTCAAATGTTAATATGGAGGACTGGTTGGTCACTGACTTTGCTTCCTGCTGGTTTCTTCCTCAACCTTTGCAGCCTGGAATCACTGACACTGTGTCTCTGTGCCTGTCTGATCATCCCCACCACAGCACCAGCAGTTTATCATCTCCACCACAGTAGCAGTAGACTGAGGGTGGGTGGGGGTGGGTTGCTTCTTTGGCCTGCATGCAGGTACCTCACCTGGCTGCTGAGTTTGCAGGCCACCTCTCACTCTTTCCCTATCCACACACATTGCTCTTCTCTCTGGTACCTGAAGTGGGACATCGAGCTCCTGCCAGGGCAGCAAGGTTATGTGCCTCACCTCACCTGGCCACTGAGTTTGCAGGCCACCTCTCTGTCTCTCTATCCATGCACACTGCTATTCTAACATGATAAGAAATGAATCTCATTTCCCTAACTGAAACTCCCTAGAATTGTAATAATGAAGCAGGTTATTATTAAAGATATACATATTTTATTTTCATGACCTTTTGTTATTTGTGAAAAGAGATCCAGTTAGTTCCATGTTTCCTCTTATAAATTCATTGCCATCTGCTCTCCTTCCTCTGTCACAGGCTAAGGTCTTCGATATGGATCTATGTTTTAGATAATTTTTAAACAGATGGCTGGACTTTATTTGACCTCTGCACTAATCCATTGTCAGATGAGAATCTTAGATATTTTGGATCCAAGCCCTCACTAGTTACTTTTCTCCTTCCTATTTGAAGTGCACAGGTGATAAGGGAAGTGACACAGTATCTAGTTTCTGCAAGCCACAGGATGTGTTTTCTATTTTGCCTTCTTCCCCCATTTTTGTTTTTCTTGGTTTTATGTTGACATATTCCCCACTGAAGACTCAATACATACAAATATTAATGTTTTTATGATTTCTGAAATAATCTTGATTAATCTGATGCACAGATTGTATCCCCCCAAATGCTCTCAGCTGTATGCAATAGAGAGCCAAGTACTCAGACTTAGACCTTAAAAGTCATGGCTTGCTTCTTGTATTCCAGAGAGTCATACAAAGGGATGCTGGTAGGTATCAGTGTCTGTCACTGCATTCAATTAATGGACTGATATACATTGCTTCATTGCATAATAAGTGTGTTGTAACTTAGTGCATTTTCAAATTTGGACAAATCTGTTTCTTTTTCTCTGTCTCTGATGTTGTCTGCCTTTAATATTCAACCTTTGGCTCTTTTCTGGTTTTCTACCAGAAATCTTTCATTTTCCCTTCAAATGTTAGAAGTTCTCTATGTATAAGGGATTTAGCCCTTTAAGTTTGACATATGTTGCAAATGTTTCTTTCTAATTTGGTGGTTATTTAATTATGTTTTACAATATACATACACATTAAAAGTATGTGCAATCAAGTTCATAAATCATTTCTTTTATTGCCAATAGGTTTTAAGTTTGCATTAGATAGCCTTTCCCCATAATGAATTTATGGAGGATGTCATCTATCTGCCTTTTGCCTTAATAGATCTGTGACTTAAGGGTCATTTTATTTTACATTTGCTTTCTTGATCAATGTGGAAAACTATTTTTAACCTTTCTTAGAGTTGCATTGTTTTCTAGCTAAGTACAAAGACCTAATTAACTAGGAGTATGAGGTGAAATACAACTAAAACATGATGTGAGGAATGAATCTGAGTTTTTTCCTCTAAGGGCTTCCTACTGCTAACACCATTTTAGAAGCATGTGTTGCTTGGATCTAATGTACTACTTTATCATCCCTGCATGTGTTTAGAGCTACTTAGGACCTATTCCAGGTTACTCTCTGTGTCTGTTCTTGGGTGAGGTAATACTATTTTATGGAGAATTTATCATATTTCTTAATGTCAGATAGGCCTAGTTCATCTTCATAGCTTTTGTATGCTTTTGTGATTTTTCATGTATGGTTAGTTTTAGCATTAACTTGCCTTGTTCCATGAAAACAATCATGTTGATATTTCTGTCATGATGACATTAAATTGGTATGTCTATAATGGTAATTTGTCAGATGTAAGAACAGTGAATGATTTTATTTTTTGTTCAACTCTAAATTTGTGTCTCTCAGAAGTCTTTAAAATTTTTCTTTTTTACCTGATTTTGTGAGATTTATTTCTAAGGATTTAAACTTCTTTGCTACTATTGAAATGGAATTTTCTTTAAGATATCATGTGGCCATGTTTTGTGTCCATAAAACTACTAATTTTAGATGTTAATTTTATATTCTTGTATCTGTTTCAACTTCTATTTTTCTTTGCTTTTTAAGTTGCCACACAAAGTAGTGATTATTATTGAGGCATTTTCACACATTCACACACACACATGCATGCACAAACACACACACACACACACACACACACACACACACACAAGCATCTATATTTTCTTTCCATTCATCCTTCTCCCCCACTGTTCCTGTTATCACTCCATCTCTCTTAATGATCTTCTTCCTCCTAACTAGGACACTTCCACTTTCAATGTGTTATTCTTTCTTTTCCCTCCTCTCTTCCGATTCCCATAAGATTTCTATCATGAAACACTCACTCACTCACTCACACACACACACACACACACACACACACACACAAACACACACACAGCTTTAAATCTTAGAGCCCCTATATGACATAAATATGTCACATTTCTTTGTCAGAGTTTGGCTTATTTCATTTGTCATGATCTCTAGTTGCAGCCAATCTTGAAAAGGTTATGATTTTACATCTCTTTGTGGCTGCACAAAATTCCATTGTGTATGTGTACCACATTTTCTTTTTTGTTGTTTTTGTTTGGTCTTTTTGAGACAGGGTCTCCCTGTAGCCCCAGCTATCTTGGAACTCACTATATAGACCAGGTTGGGCTTGAACCCACTTGCCTCTGCCTCCCAAGTACTAGGATTAAAGGTGTGCACCACGCCCAGCTTAAGAGATAGACTCTTAAATCAGTTTCAGTTTGGATTTCCCTGATAACTGAGGATGTTGAACATCTTTTAAAATATTTCTTCATAATTTATATTTCTTCTTCTTTTAAAAAATGTTTCAAATATTTCATTTATTATTTTATGTGTCTGAGTGTATTGCATACATATATGTAAGTGCACCCATTAGTCTGTTTAGTTGACTGGATGATTTGGTTGCTTTGGTGTTTAATTTTTGCAGTTCTTTATTTATTCTAGATATTAATCCTCCATCTGAGGTGTAGTTGTCAATGATTTTCCTCCATTCTGTCAGCTATCTTTTCACTCTGGTTATAGCTTTCTTTGTTGCGCAGAATCCTTTTTTGGTATTTTTTTTTTTTTTTGGAACCACATCTGTCTATTCTTGGGAATGTTTCCTGTGCTGGAGTCCTTTTTGAAAATTCCTTGCCTGTGCCTATATTGTGAAGTATTTTACTTAAGCATTTCGCAAGCATATTTAAAGCTGTAAGGTTTCTGATGCATTTTTAATTGATTTTTGTATAAGATGAGTGATATGGATTTAGTTTCATTCTTTTTTTTATTTTTTTTAAATTTTATTTATTTTTGTATGTGTATGTATGTACTGTCTGCATGCAAGTTTGTGCACCCATGTCGTGCAATGCCGCGGAGGTCAGAAGAGGATGTCAGATTCCCCTGGAACTGGAATTCTCCTGGAATTGGAGTTTCAGACGGTTCTCGGCCGCCATGTGGGTGCTGGGGATCGAACCTGGGTCTTCTGTAAGAGCAGTTGGCACTCTTAACCGCTAGGCCATCTCTCCAGCCCCTAGTTTCATTCTTTTATATGTTGATATCTAGTTTTCTCAGTCCATTTATTGAAGAGGTCTTTTTCTCAATAAATGCTTAGGACACCTTTGTCAAAAATTATATGGCTATGCTATGTGGATTTGTTCAATTCTATCTGGGCCTGTAATTCTATTCTATTGTTATATGTGTCTGCTTTTGTGCCAGTACCTTGCTGTTTCTTGTCATCATTCTTTGTAGTATGGTTTGAGAAAAAAAAAATATTGTGATACCTCTAGTGTTGCTCTTTATGCTTAGAACTTCCTTGGCTACTTAGTCATTCATGCTAAAATTCCATGTAATTTTAGAACCGAGGTTTCTAGTTCTGTGAATATCATTTGGGATTTGTTCTAGTTTGTCTTCCATTGCTGTGACAAAACACTGTGACTGACACCAACTTGGGGAGGAAAGGGTTTATTCAGCTTACATCTCCTGGGTCACAGTTCATCACTCAGGGAGCCCAAGGCAGGAACTCAGGTCAGGAACCTTGAGGCAGGAGCTGAAGCACAGGCCATGGAGGAATGGTGTTCACTGGCTTGCTCCCCTGGCTCATGCCCAGCCTGCCTTCTTATATGGTACACAACAACCTGCCCAGGGTGGCACCACTCATTGTGGGCTGGGCCCTCCCACACTGCTCGACCATCAAGACAGTACTCCACAGATGTGGCCACAGGCCAATCCAATGGAGACAATTCCCCAATTGAGGCTCCCTCAACCCAGGTGTGTCAAGTTGACACTAAAGCTATCCAGCACAATTGACCCCTTGCCAACTTGACACACAAAACATATCACTATTAAACCACCACCTTTCCAGTTCTTATCCCCAAAGTATAATGTTAACATTAATCACAACCTAAGACAGTACAAACTTAAAAGCCCCACAGTCCTTAAAATGTCCAAACACTTAAAAGTTCACAGTCTATTAAAATTCTCTTAACTGTGGGCTACTGTAAAATCCAAAACAAGTACTGTCTTATTTCAAAGGGACGAATCAGGCACACTCAAACAAAACATAAGTCCAGCAAGTAGCTCAAGGCTGGACACCTGGGACTCACGATCTTCTGGGCTCCGAAGGGTTTCAGCAGCTCCCTCTCTCTGACTCTGCCATCCGTGGCACACACAGCTCACCTTGCAGGCCCAGGCCGACTTCATTCCATACCTGATGCTACTCTTGGTGGTGGTCCCAAGGTCCCAGCATCTCCAAAAAGCTGGGGTCACCACTGAAACTGAGGCAGCACCTTCACCAATGGCCTCTTCTGACCTCTGCTGGTGCAAAGCCTCAGCTTCTCTCCATGACCCCTGCAATCCTGAGGTCTTCACTGCAACTGAGGTGCACTTCCACCAATGGTCTTTCCTGACCTCTCACAGTGCCAAGCCTTGGCTGCTCTCTATGACCCCCTCAAATTTCAACACCAGAACCATGTAGGAGACTCTTACTACCAAGTCCTGCTTCTGGCTCAAGATGGAGGCTCAGGCCCCTTCTGGAACACTCCTTCTGTGGGCTGACCCTGAAGAAATTCTTCCCAGAAGTTTTCACCACAGTGATGCTGGTCTCTTGTTACTTACAGCTGACTTTTCAACCCCAGCTAACCAGCATCAATTGTCCCAGTACAACAAAGATTTCCCTTCAGGTTCTGGTCTCTTGTTACTTACAGCTGATTCTTTAGCCCCAGCTGACCAGAACCCACAGATTAAACAGTCCTGATGATCTCTGCTTCCCTTTGAAACTAGAAACTTCATAAGCCAGGCTCCCATCTTCTATAAATCGTTCAACAAAACTGCTCCAAGCTCCACAACAACAATCTTTAGGTATTCAATGATCGTTCTAGCCCAAAGTTCCAAACGCTTCCACAATCCTTCCCCAAAACACCAAGGTCAGGTCTGACACAAGCAATAGCCCACTCTCTGGTACCAATTTCTTTTCTAGTTTGTCTTTCATTGCTGTGACAAAACACTCTGACTGACACCAACTTGGGGAGGAAAGGGTTTATTCAGCTTACATCTCCTGGGTCACAGTTCATCACTGAGGGAGCCCAAGGCAGGAACTCAGGTCAGGAACCTGGAGGCAGGAGCTGAAGCACAGGCCATGGAGGAATGCTGTTCACTGGCTTGCTCCTCTGGTTCATGCCCAGCCCACTTTCTTATACAGTACACAACAACCTGCCCAGGGTGGCACTACTCATTGTGGGCTGGGCCCTCCCACATTGCCTGACAATCAAGACAATACTCCACAGACATGGCCACAGGCCAATCCAATGGAGCCAATTCCCCAATTGAGGCTCCCTAACCCAGGTGTGTCAAGTTGACACTAAAGCTATCCAGCACAGGATTTAAATATCAATCATTCTTTCCCTTCCTTCCTTCCTTCCTTCCTTCCTTCCTTCCTTCCTTCTTTCCTTCCTTCCTTCCTCCCTCCCTTCTTCCCTTCCTTCCTTCCTCCATCCCTTCCTCCCTTCCCCCCTCCTTCCCTCCCTCCCTTCCTTCCTTCCTTCCTTCTTTCCTTCCTTCTTTCCTTCCTTCTTCCTTCCCTCCTTCCTTCCTTCCTTCTTTCCTTCTTTCCTTCCTTCCTTCCTCTTCCTTTCTTCCATTCTTTTATTCCTTACTTCATTCATTTATGAATACTTAGCCTACATGTATGTAAGTACACCGAGGTTGTGCAATGCCCACAAGGTCAGAAGAGAGCATTGGATTCTCCTGTAACTGGAGTTATGGATAGTTATTAGCTGCCATGTGCATCTGGGAGCTGAACCTAGGTCCTCTGGAAGAACATCTCTTGCTTTTAACTGCTGAGCCATCTCTCCAGCTCTGATGTTGGGAATTTTTTGTGGACTAGATTGAATTGTATGCAGCCTTTAGTAATATAACAGTCATTTTTATGGTATTCGGTCTGCCAATGTGTATGCATGGGAGAACTTTCTATTCTTTAGTGTCTTCTTTAATTTCTTTGTTGTTCTAAAGTTTTTATTGTAGAGGCCTTTCACCTCTTTGATTTTTTTTTTATTCCTAGATACTTCATTATTTTTCAAAAGCTTTTGTGAATGAGATATTTAAAAATACTGATTTCATTTCTAGTATATCATTTTTGTTTTTGGTATAGAGAAAGTTTGCTGATTTCTCTATGTTGGTTTTTGTATACTTCTACTTTACGGAAGTGTTTATCAGATCAGAGTTTTATGGTTGAATCTTTAGGGTCATTTAAGTATAGGGTCCTATTGTCTGCAAAGAGGAACACTTTGACTTTTTCCTTTTCTGTTTTTACTTTTTTGTTTCTTTCTATTGTCTTTTGCTCTAGATAAGACTAAGGATAATATTGAGTAAAAGTGGAGAGAGTGGGTTTCCTTGTTTCTTTTTTGTTAATGGAAATGCTTTCGGCTTTTCCCTATGTAGTATAAGGTTAGCTGCAGAGTTGTCAGATATAACCTTTATGACATTGAGATATGTTCCTTTAAATACCTAGCTTCCTTTAAGGCTCTTATAAGGAAGAGATGTTTTTTTTTTTTTTCAGAGCCTTTTCTTTATTTTTTTCTTCTACATGTTTTTATTGATGTAAAACTCATAATCCAAGATTAGTCATTATTAAGTGAACAGTTCCATGCTATGTGATACATTCTTGATGTTGTACATTTCTGTAGTTTCAAACCTTCCCATCACCCCCAAAGGACACCCTTCTGCATTTCCGTCATTCACTTCCTGTTTCCTTAAGTCTCTGGCAGCCACTGCACTGAGTCTTGTCTCTACTGATTCTGCATATTTCAATGTGTGATTGTTTGTCTTTACTTCTTTACCTAGCATAATAAAAGTTTGGAGCATATTCCCAGCAACATATATCATTACTTCTCTCCTTTTATAGATGAATCCTTCATAGTCCATGGAATATATATATATATATATNATATATATATATTGATTCCTTGATGAGTTTATTTGTTGATAGACACGTGGATTGCTTACACATTTTGACTATTGTGAATAGTGCCAGTAGGATGGATTTGAGACTCTGATTTTTCTTCTTTTGTATTCACCAAGAAGGAGAATTTCTGGCTCATATATCAACTCCATATTTACCCTTTTGAGGGATTGATCAAAATTCTTCCACAGTGGCTATGCCATTTTACACTCCTACCAGCAATGATGGGTTTCAGTTTCTTCACCTCTTTGCTCTTATCACCTATCTATCAATCAATCAACCAATCAATCTATCTTTCTATAATCTATCTATCTATCTATCTATCTATCTTAGTGAGGCTGATATAAATTTTATGTACAAGTTATTCCTCCTATTTTTTAAAGACTTTCAATTCTTCAAGATGGTGATCAATTTACATTCTACTTCTAGGTTTCAATTTGAGTTTCAGTGTCTCAGAATCTGGCTGTTTAAAAACATTTGTTAAAAATGATTAAGACCACAGTGATGAGTATATCATACATAAAAAAAATATGCTTATGACAGCACATTAGGAGAGAAGGTCCATCAATTAAAGAAAGGTGTCCAGCTAATCAAGCTCCTTTGAAGAAAATTTCATTAAATTTTCAATTTTCAAGTAACAAAAAATAATTATCTACAGGCAAATCTAATTTTAGTTCTTTAGTCTTTATGTTTTTATACTTAATTTGAAAACTCAGTAAAATACACATACTGATTATCTGAGTTGTAATTTACTTTCAACAAAATTTAATGTATTATTTCTGGCTCATTTCTTTTTTATTATAAATTTTTATTGATTTTTTAAATGTTTCATACATAATTTTCAATCAGTCTTAATCACCTTTACTACTTCTATTGATATATTTCATTATTGCCTTTAAATCTACTTGTTTTATTACATTTATTGATTTGTGTTGAACCAAAGTTGCATCCACTGTATGAAATCAACAGTTTTGGAATATGATCATTTAAAAAATTTACGTTTACTTTTTATTCATTGATAATTTCCTACTAGATTTTGGTCATTTTTGCCCACCCCCACTATCTATCTTCCTTCTTCCCTCCCAAATCTTCTACTTTGATATCTGTCCTAGTTTACTTGTCTATTGCTGTGCTTAACCACTGATCAAAAGCTACTTGGGGAGGAAGGGGTTCATTTGGTTTACTTTTTACAGTCCATCATGAAGCCAAGACAGGATCTTGGAGCAAAAACCTAGAGGCAGGTACTGAAACAGAGACCATGGAGGAATTCAGCTCACTAGTTTGTTTCTGGCCTGTCCGCAGCCTGCTTTTATATAGCCCAGGACTACCTGCTTAAGGAAGCATTACCTACAGTGGGCTGAGCCCTCCTACATCACTCAACAATCAAGAAAATATCTCACAGACATGTGCATAGGCCAATCTGACAGAGGGAGTTCTCCCATTCGGGTTCTCTCTTCCCAGACAGTTTTTATCTAATAAAATGTCTTGTCTGTTTTCTTTGATTTTACCACATTTAATTAGGATTGCTTTTATGAGTATGAATGGGGAGTTACTTGGAACTATGATTTTCTTATTGTGATCTTGAAGTTTGTTTGATAATACTTTACTGAGAAATTTTCTGTTTTCATCAAAGATATTGGTCTATAGTTTTCTATTACTGTCATTAACCTTACCCAGTTTTGGTATCAGGCTAGAATCGGTTTCTTAAAATGGATTTGATAGTCTCTTTTCCCTTACCATTTTGTAGAATGGTCTGAGAATTATTAATGTTAGCTCATCCATATTGGTTTGCCAGAATATGCCAGTGAATCCATCTGGTCCATTTGGCCCTGTGTATTTCTTCCTTGAGAGAATTTTTATTACTGCCCTTTTTTTTAAGTGAATGTATGGTTTATTTTATCTTCTGGATGACACAATATATCCTCAAGAAATTAGTTGCATGGTTTAGAAAGGCATTTGCTAAGCCGAAAAATGGTTAGAATATATACAAATATCCTCACCATTAGTTTATAAATGCATTTCCACTGTTTAGAGCAATTTCTAAATCTCCTAAATTAAAAATATGAATAGAATTGTAGGATAATTGACTGTAATATGTTTTAGGTGATGTCTTGAAACAAAAGTTTGGGTACTCTCTTGAGTCCAGTTAAAAGGGAACAATAAATGAAACCTTTCTCATTACATGCATATACTTTTCCTTTCTTCTCTCCCTGTTTTCTTTAATATAGGGTCTCACCATACAGCCCAGGCTGACCTCCAGCGTGTGATGCCCTGCCCCTCCTCCACAGTGTTGAGTTTACAAGTATATAATACCATACTTGACTAACTTCTCAATCTATTTTGTACTTACATTCTTAGAACAGAGAAAGGATATACTTGAATGTAACATATGTTCCAGAAAAAAACTCTAAAATTTCTAACAGAAATATTTTATTTTTAAGAACAATGTTATTTTATGAGTACAAGTGGGGGCTTGAATATACAAAAGTCTGAAGGGGCTGTCAGATCTGCTTTATTCTTGATGACTGTTAAGGATCTCTGTAAGTTGTTTTATCTTCTTAACTTAATTTTGATATGTCATATGTGTCTAGAAATTATCCATTTCACTTAGATAGTCTAGTTTTGGGAATATAAGTGGCCAAAATATTGCCTAATGAACACTGGCATTCCATTGGAGATTTCAATATTCCTTTTTTTCACCTCTCATTTTATTAAATTGGATTCTGTCTCTGTTTCTTTTGGTTAGTTTGGCTAGGGGTTTATATTTTTTAGTTTTTTTTCCTCAAAGATTTGTTTACTTTTTATTTTATTTATATGTGTGTGTGTGTGTGTGTGTGTGTGTGTGTTTGTACACTACATGCAGGCAGGAGCCCAAAATGACCAGAAAAGGGCATTGGTTCCCCTGAATCTGAAGTGCTGAGAACCAAACCCAGATCCTTTGCAAGAACAGTAAGTGCACTTAACCACTGATCCCTCTCTCAAGACCCCAAATTTTATTTTTTTTAAAGACCCAAGGTTTGACTGATTAGATCTATGTAGTGTTCATTTAGTCTGATTTCATTAATCTTTTCCCTGATCTTTTTTCTTACAGCTTACTGCTTTTGGGTTTGGCTTCTTGTGTTTTAAGACCTTGTGCCATATCATTATTTACTTATAGGAACTCATAGCTGCAAACATTCCTTTTAGAACTAAGCTGAATCTCAAAGGTTCTAGGAAGCTAGCCTTTCATAATGGCCGGTAAATATTTTTGTAACTGCTCAGTCCTCAAATAGTTATGTGGTTTCCTTTTGTATGTCTTCTTTTATTCCATTGTGATGAGAAGCTCTAAGAGATCATTTCAATTCTTTCATTTGCTAAGTCTTGGTTTTTGACCAAGAATGTGCTCCATTTAGAGAATGTTCTATGGGCTGCAGAGAAAACTTTTTATTCCACTTCTTTTGGGTGGAATTGCCTGTTAGATCATTTTGATCTACACTGTAGTTTAACTTTGAAGCTTCTTTGTTGATTTTCAGTTTGGATAACACGCAAAGATGAGACTGGGCAGTTGAAGTGACCCCATGTTAGAACCAATCAGACCTTTTATGCCCAATAGTATTTTTTAACAATTAAAAAAAATTTTATTTATTTTTTATGTGTATGAATGTACTGTCTGCATGTAGGTTTGTGCACTGTGTCGTGCAATGCCAAGGAGGTCAGAGAGGGCATTGGATTCCCCTGGAACTGGAGTCAAAGACTGTTCTCAGCTGCCATGTGGGTGCTGGGAATCGAACCCAGGTCCTCTGCAAGAGCAGTTGGCGCTCCCAACCACTAGGCCATCTCTCCAGCCCCCCAATAGTATTTTTTAAGTGTTTTATTTATTTTTTATGTGTATGAATGTACTGTCTGCATGCAGGTCTGTGCACCCATGTCGTGCAATGCCGCGGAGGCCAGAAGAGGGCGCCAGAATCCCCAGGAACTGGAGTTCTCCTGGAATTGGAGTTACAGAGGGTTCTCAGCCGCCATGTGGGCACCGGGGATCGAACCCGGGTCCTCTGTAAGAGCAGTCGGCGCTCTTAACCACTAGGCCATCTCTCCAGCCCCCAATAGTATTTTTTAACAAAATCTTAAACCTCAACTTTCAAGGCATTATCTATTTACGACTATTATATATTTTTGATGATTATTCTCTTTCTTAATACTGTTGCCTTATCTTTTTGGACGAATTTTACTCTGAAGATAGGATAGCTCTGCCAGCTTGTTTATGGCTTTTATTTGCTTGCCAATTGACTTTAGTCTTTTGTCTAAGCTTCTTTGCTATTGAGGTGTTAATCCAACAGATAGTTGGACCGAGCTTTTAAACTATAATCTGCGGAAGAGGGGGCGTGGTAGAATGTAAAGGCTGCGATTGGGGTGAATGGTGAAACTACAGCGATGTAGTCTGAACACTCATTTGATCAACTTGATTGAACAAACAACCTGTCACCCCCCACTGGATGGTGGGACTGTGGGGGTTTGGGCACAACAGTCTGCAGATTGGTTTTGCACGAAGGATGCTTGTACTCATGGATTATCACTTATAGCTAAAAAATGAAAAAAAAAAAAACCTGAAAGATGCAGGACAGTTATGGCAGAATACATGATCTGGGATGGGGTGGGGGAGGGAGGGAAGGGAAAGGGAAATATGCCTGATCTGAATTGGAAAATGATGTACGAAATGCACAAAGCATCAATAAAAATTAAATAAAAAATAACTATAATCAGATGCCGTGTTAGTAAGTAGGATGCATTTGCATTTATGGTTATTATATGTTAATTCATATGATTTTATTGATCAGTTAGATTACTGTTTAATTTTTCTTTCTCTCTTATTAGTAGTAGAGGTTTCCTGACTTGCTATGCTGGACATGATGGATTTAGTACTAGCTCTATTTTATTCATCTATTCCTCTTATGAAATTTATTCTTTCGTAAATCCTTTTGCCTTTGTGGTCAAGACTGTCATTCTCTGTCAGTAGTTCTTCAGGCTTCATATGCAGTGTTGGCTTGGTGGTCTTAGTTTGTGCTTGTCTTAATATACTTTATATTCCCAGCAATTAAAAAAATTTTCTTTGCTGGATATAGAAGTCTAGTTGATAATTCTTTATTTTCAGGCCTTGAAATATATCAATCCTTGTTTTATGGACTTTACAGTTGTTAATTAATGTAATTCTGATGTGTTTATCTTTGTAGGTGAGTTTGTGTTTTACAGTTTTAATATTGTTTCTCTACTTTTGTATTTCTCTTTTTCTTTGCACTGTGTGTATACATGTGTATTATTTTTGTGTATGTGAATGTGTGGTGCATGCATGTGAACGTGTGGATGCCAACACTCGTGTGACGGTATGTAGAAGCCAGAGTAGGAGTATCTTCTTCTGTCGTCTACCTTATTGCCTTGATACAGGGTGTCTTACTGAAAACAGCAAGCTCTCGGGATCTGCCCATTTCCACCTGTCCTCCAGATCCTGGGCTTATAGGCATGTGCAGCTAGCCTGGCTGCTTCTATTTTGCTTTTAAAACAGTTACAGAGAATTTGAACTTAGATATGCATAGTATTAGGGCAGGCACTCTTACCCACACTCCAGCCCCCCTGTTTGTAATTTTGACATCTTTACTATGACACTTTCACGAGGAAGTTGTTCTACAGTCATGTCTCTTTGGAGTTCTAAACGCCTCTTGTTCTTAGATCATTTGTTTCTCTAATTTAGGATATTTTCACTGAAAACAGATTTTCTATGCCTTTAGTTTGCTGAGAGAGATAAGAGAGAGAGAGAGAGAAAAAACGAGAGTGAGAGTTAGAGTGAGAGAAAGAGAGATTGAGAGAGCACGAGCAAGAGAGACTGAGACCAGGCTGGCCTCCTCGTTGCCCAACATCTCAAGTGTTGGGACTATAGGCTACACCACCCTTCTGTCCTTCTATGCCTTTGGATTTTTACCACAGCTTTTCCTTATATCATCTGAATCCTTTGGTTTAGTGTCTTGATTACATTTCAAAGTTCTTGGTTACTGTGGTCATATTCATGCATCTTATTTCCTTATTGATATTTGCATGTGTTATTTCCTTGATTGCATCCACCATCCTGGAGATTAATCTTCTGCTTAGTTGAGTATTGTTGATTCTTTTCACCGTCTTTTTATGCATTCAAGTTTTAATTTCTAGCATTTCCATTTACTATAAAATGTTAATTCCTTGTTGATTTCCCTCCTGTTTGCTCCCATTTTCCCCTCGCCCTGCTCATTTTTCTCATCAAGTTGCTTTTTCCTTGAGGTGACTGACTTTTCTCTTCAGTCCTGGATTGAATGAAGCTTGATTTTTGTACCCTCTTTGAGGTACCAGATCATTTTTACTAGTCAACTTTTAAAATACTCACCTGGAATCTCACCCATTTCAGTATTTTTGAACTTAGTTTGAACTATAATCTTTTCTGAGTCATGCTGCCAGAGTTTTTCATACTTCTTTTGTTTCTGTGGTATGATTTGCATTTCTGTTGGCTTGGATATTACTTCTGGTTTTATCTGGGGATCCTCTTAATGCTCAGCCTATTTTGGAGGGTTCAATCTTCAGTAACACTCATGAAGAAAAAACTGCTTTAACAGCAGTGATATCAAGCTGCACAAATTGTAAAAACACTTAAAGTAACGTAAAGCCCATGACTACATTGCCAATGACATAAACCAGACAATGAGAAAATTGATGTAGAAGTTGCTATGAGCTAGAATAAGTGTGGTAACTGAAAGTGAAGGAGATCAATAAGAAAGACAGGAAATGGGGGAGAACAGAGAGGAGAAGCAAGGTTTAATACATGAAGAAGAGGAGGGATGGGAAGGAATGCCATCGAGAGGGAACACGAGGAAGAGATGACAAAAGATGAAAGCAAAACGGAATGTAAAAAAGATTTTCAACACTGAGAAAGTTCTACATCAAGATTAGCTAAATATAACAAGGGGTAAAGAGGTGAATATAAAATTGAAGAATTAAATTTAGTTTTATTTATTATTTGTTGTGTATATATAAGATGTCTGTGCAAGAGTGTGGATACATACACCCCATGGTGACCATGTGATTGGAGGGCAACTTTTGAGGGTCAGTTGTCTTTTTCCACTGTAGGATCTATGGGATGAATGGGGGTTACTGAATTTGAATGGCAAGATCCAACTCACTGACCAAAAAAAAAAAAATTTAAAAACAACCACACATACACACACACACACACACACACACACACACACAGACACACACACACACACACAGACACACACACACATACACCAAAACAAAACCAAAAATTTCTAATGGGTGTTATTGTTTATTGATTTGTTAGTACTTTTCAATCATTTTATTTCTTTACAAATTCATATGACTAGTGAATTTTACAATTGTGTGGAGTGATTTTTTTGCTTATTTAAAGTCCTGCTTGCATGTCCATTAATGATAAGGCTAATGTATTAAGAAAGTATGTACTGGGGCTGGAGAGATGGCCTAGCGGTTAAGAGTGCCGACCGCTCTTGCAGAGGACCCGGGTTCGATCCCCAGCACCCACATGGCGGCCGAGAGCCGTCTGAAACTCCAGTTCCAGGAGAACTCCAGTTCCAGGGGAATCCGAGACCCTCTTCTGACCTCCGCGGCATTGCACGACACGGGTGCACAGACCTGCATGCAGACAGTACATTGATATACATACCGAAATAAATAAAATAAAAAAAAAAAAAAGTATGTACTATTTTTGTACTTTTAATACAGATCAGGAAAACACCTATTATTTGATGAAGGCTTTTCATCACCCAAAAGAACAAGTATATTTTTCTTTTTAAAATTTTTTTTCATTTACTATTTTTTATCTGTGTGAGTGTACTGTCTGCATGTAGGTTGGTGCACCCATGTCATGCAATGCTGCGGAGGTCAGAAGAGGGTGTCAGATTCCCCTGGATCTGGAGTTAAAGATGGTTCTTAGCCAGGTGCTGGGAATTGAACCCGGGTCCTCTGCAAGAGCAGTTGGTGCTCTTAACCACTGAGCCATCTCTCCACCCCCAGAACAAGTATATTTTTCTTCTTAAACCCTTCTTATTATATATTATGTTGATAATGGATTTCCTAACGATGAACCAACCTGATCAGTGGTATTGGATTACAGTTGTTGTTTTTTTCTCCAAAGTCAATTTTTTATTGAAGCTTTATGCATTTCATACAGCGTTTCCCAATCAAATCCAGGCCCATTCCCCCCTCCTTGACCCCCATCCCACCAGAGCTCATGCATTCTGCCATATGTGTTTCTCATCTTTTTCTCAGTCTCTTTTAAAATTTTCAATGCAGTAGTTTACTATTTTGAGCAGAAGTTGACCATTTCAGTCAGTTCTTTGACCCAGTGTTTTTTTGCTGTTCTTTCCAATTTGCATCAATCCAAAATATGTATATATGCATGCCACACATATATCAAGATTATGATGTCATAGGTTTTAGCATCTTTCACTTATGATTTCTTTTTTTTTTTCTTTATTAGGCTGAAAGATGTCATGTTTTCCTTAAGGAATTGTTTGAAGGCTCCTCCTTGGCAAGCCCAAATAGCCATCAGTCCTGCCCTTGTGCTCCACACTGGGGTCTTCCCTTCCCGTGGTTGGAATAGAGTTTTTATCAAGTGTCTCAATGTTCCACTTTATTCTTAACAAACCTTTTCATCTCTCTTAAGCACATGTAACACTTTTGTAACATTTAACCTTTGTAAAAGGATTTGTAGAATGGTTCTTTGAAGCCGTCTGTACCCTAATACTGTTTTGCGTGGTTGTTTCTTGATAGTGGTCTCCAATTTCTCTTGTAAAATTTGTTTAAGTTTTCTGTCTCAAATGCACTAAAATTTGGCAATCTATATTTTCTCTGAAACACTATCATTTTATTTTAGTTTTAAATTTTATCTGTACATATAGGTCTGTAAAAATTAACCTTTTATGTTATCTTTTAAATTCTCATTTTTTTCTCTTTTGATATTTCCTGTTTTGTATTTGTGCATTTTCCTTTGTTCTTATCGTTGAGCTGGCTAGTGGTTTGCCTATATATTTCATTTTTCTTACCAAGATTTTGAAATAGTACATTGGATTTTTTCATATTCTTTCTGATATACTGTTTTATTATTTAATATTTCCTTCCCTGAGTATGAGGGGAGTATTTTTGTTCATGTTCTATTTTTCAGCTTGTAAATCATTTCATGAATATTGACTAAAATATTTAGTATTGTGCATTTTCTTTCTTTATTGCTTCATATGTGTTCGGTGATTCTAATCTCTAGTTCTCATTTTTTTAAAAATTTTTATTGACTTACTATTCTTTATTTTTATTTTTGTATTGAATTCTAGTGATTTTCATACAAAAAAATTGATGGTATTTAGATAGCCCCCAACTACAGCTCCTCTTATTATTGCTCACCAATTTAATGCAATCTATTATATAGTAAGGCCTATAATGTATAAATTGTGTCCCCACATGTCCTTCATTGTGGGTCCATCCACTAGAGCTTGGTTAACTTAGCAAGAGTCCCATCATCAGAAGGGACTATCTCTTCCTTTCCTGGCAGCCATTGATTGCCCAAAGATCCTTAGGTTGGGTTGAGGTTTCTTACCCACTTCCCCATGTCTATGCTGAGAATTTTTTCTGGTTTGGGCTTGCATGGGGTTGTGCATGCTGTCACCACTGCTGGGAATGCATATGAGTAATGTACCAGCTGTCTGGAAACATGTTTCCTTGTGGCTGTTCACCACCTCTGGCTCTTACAATCTTTCTGCCTCCCTTCACCATGATCCCTAAACCCTGGGAGGCAGAAGTTTGGTATATGTGTCTTATTCAGGGATGAGCACTCTGTAGCTGCTTGTTCTCTACACATTGGCTAGTTGTGGGTTTCTGTTACTAACCACCTACTGCATAAGTAGACTTCTCTGGTGAGACTTGAGAGCTTCATAAATCTATGGATATAACAAGTCAGTAGGAGTCATTTTATTACCATTTCTATTTAAAAGAAAGCTAGCATTGGGCTCTCCCCTCTGTCTTATTACCCATTTAGCCTCAGGTTCCTAAGCCTGATGTAAATGCTAAGTATGGACTCCATCCTATGAAGTGAACCTTATAACCAGTTAGAAAGTGGCTGGTTACTCCCATAATAGTTATGACTCTATTGTACTGGTGGGCATATTTGTCAGGTCGATTGATTTTGTAGATCACAGGATTCACAGCTGGGTAGGGTTGATGATTATTTTTTCCCTCTGGTAGCTTTCATGTTGTTCTCCAACACTGTGAAAGCTACCTGGTAGATGAGGCTGGGAAGTTGGCGCCAGCGTGATTTCTCCTTGATGCTCCACAGCTTGCGTATGGAGTGTCTTCAGCAGTGGGGTCTAAACATCAATTTCTTGTGGGTACTCAAGAACAGGTGTAATGGCCAGTAGTGTTTGAGGGTTGACGGGACCGTGGTCAACAACTTCTAGAGAGCTAGTCCATCTCTGGGACTGAAGTTTTTTCCATCAGCCTATGATGTCTAGAAGAGACAATATCATCTTGTTACCAGGTAACGACATTTAATCTATTTTTATGATGTGTATGTTTATTTAACATGATGTATATTTAAGACCCTTCTGCCTAGCATAGTGGTGCACACCTTTAATCTCAGCACTGGGGAATCAGGCAGATCTCCACGACTTCAAGGCCAGGCTGGTCTATATGAGTTCCAGGCCAACTGAGGCTATAGGGAGACCCTGTCTCAAAAAGACCACCCCCCAAAAAAAGAAGCTTCTATAGAGGTTTGTTTATATATAGCTTTTTATGAAGGTGTTTAGAGTTACTTATTCCTCCCAGTACTCCCCCCTCTGTCCTGCCGTCCCATCCCCCACCCCATTTAATCCTTCCTCGTCTAATGTTCCCTTTCCCCCTTCATCACTACAGTCTACCACTTCTCCCAGGAAACCACCCCAAACCTGGCTGTTTATTAGTTTCATGACCCCTCTGGATTTTCAAACTGAATCATGCATATCTAAGATCTGACTGCTAGCATCCAGCTATGAGAGAGAACATGAAATGTTTGTGTTTCTGGGCTGGGATACCTCATTCAGGATTGTTTTTAGTCCCATCCATTTACCTGCGAATTTCATAATTTCATTTTTAAGGAATTTAAACTTATTAGTATCCCATGGCGGGTGTGTACCACACCTTCATGATCCACTCATCAGTTGATAGACACCTAGATTGTTATCATTTTATGCGTTTCCCTGATGATTAAATATTTTGAACGTTTTTAGGTCGTTCTCAGCCATTTTCATTTCATCATTAGAGAACTCACTGTCTAGTTCTTTGCCCCACTTTTTAATTGGGTTGTTTGGTTTTATTTGATGTTTTGTTTTTTAAAGTTTTTTTTTTTTTTAATTTTCTAGATACTAGGTATATCTGGCAAAGATTTATTTCCCATTCCGTAGGTTGCCCTCTTCACTCAAATGATGGTGTCTTTAAAAGTACAGAAGCGTTTTGGTTTCATGAGTCCATTACTGGATATATTGACTGCATTGTAGGAGTCCTGTCCAGAAAGTCCTTTCCTGTGCTTGTAATTCCCAGTGCATCCCCTACTTATTCCTCTATTTAAGTATTAGATCTTATGTTGAAGGCCTTGATCCATCTACTTGATGAGAGATAGTATTCTCATTTCATTCTTCTATATGCTGTTATCCAGTTCAACTAGCATCATTTGTTGAACATGCTACTTTTTCTTTGTGTGTATTTTTATATGTTTTGTAAAAAATCAGGTCGCTGTAAATGTGTGGTTTTAAATCTAGGTCTTCAGTTCTAGTCCACCGACCAATATGTCTATTTTGTGTGTGTGTGTGTGTGTGTGTGTGTGTGTGTGTGTGTGTGTTTGAGACAAGGTCTCCCTGTAGCCCCACCTGTCCTGGAACTCACTCTGTAGACCAGGCTGGCCTTGAACTCACAAAGATCTGCCTGCCTCTGCCTCCCAAGTGCTAGGATCTAAGGTGTGCACCACCACAACCAGCTACAGGTTAAACTTTTTAAAGGACTGGGTCTCACTTTGTAGCACTGGCTGGCCTGGAACTCACTACATAAACTAGGTTGGCATCAAACTCACAGAGATCTGTCTGTCTTGAAGGTTTGGTAGAATTCTTTGCTGTATCCATCTGGTCCTGGGCTCTTTTTAGATGGGATTTTTTTAATATTATTACTCTATCTTACTTGTTATGAGTCTGTTTAAATCATTTATGTCACTTTGATTTAACTTTGGTAAGACACACACAACTAGAAATTGACTCATTTCTTTTAGGTTTTCTAGTTTTGTGGAATACAGCTTTACAAAGCACATCCTCACTGGTCCATGCCCTTTTGAATGTCCTTTGAGTCTTTTTCAGTGTTTCCCTTTGCATCTCTGAATTTTTTTTGGATCCCCTTTCTCTTTCTTTTGGTTAATTTGGCTAAAGGTTTGTCTATCTTGTTCATCTTTCCAAAGGGCCAACTCTTCAATTCTTGACACTTTGTAATGTTTTCTTCATTTCTACTTCATTATTTCAGACTTTATTTTATTTATCTCCTTTTGTCTAATCTTTTTAGGTGATTGTTCTTGGGTTTCCAAAGATTTCAGGTGCATTGTTAATTTATTTATATGAGATATTTCTAATTTTCTGGTATAGGAACTTAATCCTATAAAATTTCCTCTTAGGACTGCCTTAATAGAAGTTTTCTGTGCAGTGTTTTCATTTCATTCACTTCTAAGAAATTTTAGATTTCCTTCTTGACTTCTCCTGTGTTCTGATTTTCATTCAGTAGTGTGTTATTGTGCTTCCATGAATTTGTGTACATTTCCCCATTTTTATTGTTATTGATATCTAGCTTTATTCCTCTGTGGTCAAATAAAATACAAGGTGATATTTTAATTTTCATAAATTTGTGGAGACTTGCTTTGTCTCCTAACATGTGGTTGATTTTGGAAAATGTTCCATAGGCTGCTTATATTTTGGTGTTTGGGTGCAATGGTCTGTAGATGTCTGTAAAGTCCATTTGATTTATGGTGTCATTTAACTCTAGGATTTCTCTGTTTAGTTTTTGTCTGGTTGACCTGTCTAATGGTGACAGCAGTCTTGAAGTGACCAGTATGACTGGATTGGAGTGAAATGTGAGATGTTAGAGTTAATAAAGATTTTTGATGAAATTTGATGCCCCTGCGTGAGCTGCATACCTAATTAGTATTTTAATTTCTTGATAGATTTTTTCCTTTAATGAGTATGAAGTGACTCTCCGTGGCTTCTCTGATTTGTTTTAGTTCAAAGTCTATTTTGTTGGATATTAGAATATCTATACTAACAACACACTTGCTTTTAAGTCCTGTTTGCTTAGAATATCTTTTCCCTTCATTTTACCCTAAGATAGTATTGATCATTTTTAAGGTGTTTACGAGGTGTTTTTCAAGATGGAGTATTAGATTGTTGGCTTGTGCAGCTGTGGGGAAGAAGATACACAGCCAGCTGAAACACAGATGGGCCTGTTGCCTCTAGGGGACATGGGTGCAATGAGACTGGTTGCTTTGGTTGGATCAACTGGAGCACAGTGTGTGGGCCGGGTGCCTCATCCAGGTGGATTTTTGGAGTATTGGATTATTGGCCTGTTGTGCATAGAGATTGGTTACTTCAGCCAGACCAGCTGATGGGCTAAGCTAGCAACTTGCACCAACTGGACTTGTGGAGTGAGTGTCCAGGTGGGACTACAGTAAGCCCCACAACCAACCTAGAGGAACTTGCTGACAGGAAGCAGAGGAAGCATAGTGCTCAGAGGGTATCCTACAGAATAGAAAGGGAAGAGTGAGCTATACCTACCAATATATAACCAAAATTGAAAGCTCAAAACCTAGATAAGTCAGCATTCCATAAACAAGGAGAAAACAACAAATTCCTGAAGGAATCAAGGAAAGTGTGCTAGATAGCTCTAGTGTCAACTTGACACACCTGGGTTGAGGGAGCCTCAATTGGGGAATTGGCTCCATTGGACTGGCCTGTGGGCACATCTGTGGAGTAGTCTTGATTTTTGAGCAGTGTGGGAGGGCCCAGCTCACTATGGGTGGGTGCCACCCTGGGCAGGTTGTTAGGTACCGTATAAGAGGGCAGGCTGGGCATGGGCCAGGAGAGCAAGCCAGTAAACAGCATTCCTCCGTGGCCTGTGCCTCAGCTCCTGCCTCCAGGTTCCTGTCCCGAGTTCCTACCTTGGGCTCGTGAGTGATGAACTATGACCCAGGAGATGTGAGCTGAATAAATCCTTTCCTCCCCAAGATGGTGTCAGTCAGAGTGTTTTGTCACAGCAATGGAAGACAAGCTAGAACAGAAAACAATCCTGCAACATAGTGAAGAAACATTTGTGATTCGCATCAGAATACAAACAAAAAACAAATCCACATGCCAAAAGTACATCTAAGGAACAATATGGGAAAAGCACAGAATAATTCCACACTAAACTCTACCAACCCTATCTATAGAAGATTCCTACAATGAGATCTCCCTGGAGGTAACCAAGGACACAGAACTTAGAAGAATAATCACAGACAAATTCAAAAGAAATCATAGAATATAAAGAACAAATCAGAGAACTATGGTGGAGAGAATGAAAAACTCAGATAGGACCTAGAGGGAGAGAATGACAAACTCCAGGAAGAGCTAAAAAGAAAAATGACAAACTCTGGAAAGAACTAGAGGGACAGAATGACAAACTCCAGAAGGAAGTGGAAACACTGAAAAGATCCCATGCTGAAATGAAAAAGGAAACAACCAGTGAAGCAAGGAGCTACAAGAAGAGACTGAGAAGCTCCAAAAGGAAGTGGAAATACTAAAGAAATCACAGGATGAACTGAAAAAGGAAATTGAACAGACATCCAATCAAGAGGAAAGAATGGGGAAAAAGAAAACCTCAGAAGCAGAATGGAGGAAGCAGAAAAAAGAATATAAGACCTGGAAGATAACACAGAACAACTAAAAAGCTCAAGTAAAGACTGTGAGAAATTTAAAAATACACAAGAATGGAACAACCAGGAAATGTGGGACACTATGAGAAGATCAAACCTCCACATCATAGGAATAGAGGAAGGAGAAATATCCCAAGAGAATGATATTGATCAGATCTTCAACAAAATAATAAGTGAGAATTTCCCTAAACTGAAAAAAGACAAACCCATAAAAATACAAGAAGCACATAGAGCACCAAGTAGACAAGATCAGTAAAGAAACTCCCCATGCCATATCATAATTAAAATGCTAGACACCCAAAACAAAGACAAAATTCTGAAAGCCACAAGAGAAAAACAAATTGCATATAAGGAGAAACCTATCAGAATTACAGCTGACTTTTCAGTGCAAACTATGAAAGCAATAAGAACGTGGACCAATGCATACCCAGTGCTAAATGACTATAGATGACAACCCAGGTTACCATACCCAGAAAAAATGTCAATTATAGTTGAAGGAGAAAGGAAAATACTCCTTGACATAAACAAGATGATATGATACATGTCCAGAAAAACCAACCCTTCAGAGAATAGTTGAAACAAGTCAAAGGACAGAGGAGAGGAGCAACTATCCCCACGCACCTAGAAAGAGAAATTAATAAAAGCATAATTACGGAAGTAGAAACCTAGACCAAAAATGCAAATGGATAATAAGATGAAAGGAAGCAACACATGTCTCTCAATAATAACCTTAAATATTAATGGTCAAAACTCCCCAATCAAAGGACATAGAGTGGGAGAATGGATTAGAAAACAGAACCCATCTGTATATTGTCTACAAGAAACTACAAGGATAGCCACCAACTTAAGGTGAAAGGATGGAAAAAAATATTCCAAGCAAAGGGTACCAAAAAGCAAGCATGAGTTATTAATTTAATATCAGACAAAATATACTTCAAAGTAAAAGTAATCAGAGGATACAAAGAGGGCCATTACATCCTTATCAAAGGGCAAACTAACCATGAAGACTTCACAATCATGAATATATATATGCACTAAACTCTGGAGCACCAAATGTTATAAACAATTCTACAGGACCTCAAACCACAGATTAACCCCAGCACACTCATAGTAGGGGACTTCAATACCCTACTGAGCCTTTGGACAGGTCAACCAGTCAAAGAATAAATAGAGCTATCTGAACTGAACAACATGATATACCAAATGAACCTCACAGACATCTACCAGATATTCCACCCAAGCACCAGAGAATATACTCAACACCCCATGGAACATTCTCCAAAATTGACCAGACACTTGGACACAGAAAAAAAACCCTCAACAAATACAAAAAGATTGAAATAATTCCATGCATTCTTTCAGACCACAGCACAGTAAAGTTCAATATCAACACAAGGATAAGGCCTATTATCTACAGGAACACATGGAAACTAACCAACTCACTCCTGAATAATGAATGGATCAATGAGAAATAAAGAAAGAAATAAGTGCATTCCTGGAATTAAACAAAAATGACAATACAGCACAACAAAACTTATTGGATACTTTAAAAGCAGTCCTAAGAGGGAAGTTTATAGCCCTGGGTGCCTTCACTAAAAAAGCAGAAAGAACACAAACAAACACAAATAACTCTGCAGCTAAAAACACTTGAGAGACAACAACAAATGAACCCTAAACCCAACAGACAGGAAGAAATAACAAAAATCAGAGCAGAAATCAACGAAATAGGAACAGAAAACAATACAAAACAATCAATAAATCCAAAAATTGGTTATTTGAAAGAACAAACAAGATAGACAGACCTCTAGCCCAGTTAACCAAAAGAAAGAAAAAGCAACTCCAAAACAATAGTATTCATGATGAAAGGGGAAATATCACAACAGACAATGAAAAGATCCAGATAATCATATGGGAATACTTGGAAAGCCTATACACTGCTAAATTTGAAAACCTAAGAGAAATGGATGAATATCTGAAATCCTGGGAATTACCAAAGCATAATCAAGAAGAGATTGACAGCTTAAACAGACTCATAATATATGAAGAAATTGAAAATGTAATAAGAGACCTCAGAACTAAAAAAAAGCCCAGGCCCAGATGGTTTCACAGCAGAATTCTATAAAACATTTAAAGAGGAATGACAACCATTACTCAAACTGTTCAGAATGATACAAACAGAAAGAAATCTCCCAAATCCCTTCTCTGAAGCCAGCTTCACTCTAATACCTAAACCAGGTAAAGATATAACCAAAAAAGAGAACTACAGATCTATCTCATTAATGAGCACACATGCAAAAATTCTCAACAAAATACTCTCAAACCACATAGAGATCCACATCAAAAAGATCATCCATCATCACCAAGTTGGATTCATACCAGAGATGCAGGGATGGTTCAACATATGAAAATCAGTAATTATAAAACACATAAATGGACTAAAGGACAAAAACCACATGATTATCTCAATTGATGCAGAAAAAGCCCTCAACAAAATCCAGCATCCCTTCATGCTTAAAGTCCTAGAGGGAATTGGACTGGAGGGATCATTCCTCAATGTAATCAAAGCCATATACAAGAAACCCACAGCCAATATCATCCTAAATGGAAAACGTTAGAAGCATTCCCCTTAAAGCCTCAGCAAGGCTGTCCCCTGTTGCCACTCCTCTTCAATATAGTGCTTGAAACACTGGCTAGGACAATAAGTCAAGAAAAGGAAATTAAAGGAGTACTGATTGGAAAAGAGGAAGTCAAGCTATCTCTTCTTGCAGATTATATGATAGTTTACCTAAGGGATACTAAAAACTTCAGCAGAAAACTCCTAGAAACGATTAAGAGATTCGGTAAAGTGGCAGGATACAAAATTAACCTAGAAAAATTAGTAGTCTTTCTTAAACCAACAACAAACACCTGAAGAAGGAATACAAGGAGACCTTTCCACTCACAGTAGCCTCAAAAACAATAAAATACCTAGGACCAAACCTAGCCAAAGACACCAAAGATCTCTACAACAAAACTTTAAACCCCTGAAGAAGGAGATTGAAGAAGACATCAGAAGATGGAAAGACTTCCCATGCTCATGGATTGGAAAAATTAATATGTTAAAAATGTTCATTCTACCCAAATTAATGCAATCCCAATTAAAATCTCCAAGAGTTTCTTAACAGGCTTGGAAAAAAATCCTTAATTTCATATGGAAAAATAAAAGACCCCAAATAGCCAAAGCAACCTACCTGAGAGTGCTTAATAATCTCTTCTGATGGAAGAATCCCATCAATTATTTTCATAGAGCTGGTTTTGTGGACACAAGTTCCTTAAATCTGTTTTTATCAATGGAAGTTTTTCTTTCTCCTTCAATTACAACTGACAGTTTTGCTGAAAGTAGTAGTCTAGGCTGGACTCTGTGTTCTTTCTTGAGTTGTATGACACTGGCCCATCCGCTTCTGGATTACATAGTCTCCACTGAATGGTCAACTGCTCTTCTGATAGGCCTTGCGTTTGCATGTGACTTGATCTGTCTCTCTCTCATAGCTTTCAATATGTTTTGTGTGTTTAGTGTTCTGACTGTTATTGCCTTAGGGAGTTCCTTTTCTGGCCCTTTCTACTTGGTATTCTGTATGCCTCCTTTACTTTGAGAGGTATCTTCTCCCCCAGGTTTGGGAAATTTTCTTTTATGACTTTATTAGAATTATTTTTTTTTCTCCATTGACTTGGGTTTCCACTCTTTCCTCTATGTCTGTGGTTTTTAGGTATTAGTCTTTTTACAGTGTCCCAGAGATCTCCCATATTCTGCTACTGGGTTGTTTATTTTTGACATTTTCTTTGACTGAGTGATTTCCCCAACCTTTTCTTCAAGATCTGATATTCCCTTCCATTTCTTCCACTTCCTTCCACTTCCTTTCTCTAAGCTTTTTGTTTCAATTCTTGAGTTTTTTATTTCAACTTTTATTGAAGATTGGCTTTTCTTAAGAGAATCCTTTTTGAGTTCCTTGAACATATTTATAATTGCTGTTTTGAAACCATTGTTTTGTGCATCTACTAGGTTCCATTCTCAGGAAACGTTACCAAGAGGGTGCTGATTTCTGTAGTAGACATATTATCTTGGTTATTCATTTTGTCTGTGTTTTTTCACTGAGACCCAGTCATCTGGACTTAGTGGTGTGTCTCAGTCTGGCTCAGTGATCTTGTCCTTGTTGGGTGTTTGTACCTTGTTTTTTCTTTCCCTGACTTGACAAGTTATGGCCCAGCTGAGTAGTGTTTAGTGTTTACCTTGGGGATCACTTTTAGTTGATGTATGATTAGTTGAAAGAAGTGGTCTCAGTTCAACTTTTGAGTGGAGAGTCCAGAAATGACTACATACAGTCTTGACTCAGCAGGATGGGATGGGGCCTGATAGATTAACAGATTGGCTGGCAAATTAGGGTGGGAGTTCACACAGATAGGGTGCACAGAGCTGAGATGTCAGGGCTCAAGATACTTAGGGCCAGAGTTCAGGACTGAAAGTCTGGGGAGGGGACAGATCCTGGAGACTCAGGCTGTGCTGAGAGATGATATGGTGGGAGTTACTCACCTTGTCAAGACTTTGATTTGTTATTTATTTGTTTGTTTGTTTTTATTTATTTTTTATGTGTATGAATGTACTGTCTGCATGTAGGTTTGTGCACCCGTGATGTGCAAAGCCACAGAGGTCAGAAGAGGGTGTCGGATACCTTGGAACTGGTGTTAAAGATGGTTCTCAGCCACCATGTGGGTGCTGGGGATCGAACCTGAGTCCTCTGCAAGAGCAGTCAGTGCTCTTAACCACTAGGCCATCTCTCTAGCCCCTATTATTTATTTTTGTGTATGAATGTTTTGCCTGCATTTATGTGACTGCATCCATGTTGTGCAGTACCCACAGAGAAAAGAAGAAGGAGTCAGATCCTCTGAAACTGGAGACACAGATGGTTGTTAGTCACCATGTGGGTACTGGGAATCAAATCTGTGCCCTCTTCAAGAATGCACAGTGCTCTTAACTGCTGAGCCATGACTTCAGCTTTGCTTTCAGTGTTTATCCACAAATAAAATATTCCATAGTTTTGGTTTGTATTTCTCCTTTAGCCTAGTAATTATTTGAAAGAAAGATTTCTACTTTTTTTACGAATATGGTACTTTTTCTCCTTTATAGTTTTGTCAGTTTCTTCTATAACCACCCCATATTTAGAAAGTGTTGTATTACATTTCTGCATTGCCTAATTCACAGTTTCCCTTATCACCAATATTTTTATTTATTTATTTATTTATTTTTTAATATACATTTTGTACAAGATTATCAAATCTATATCTGTGTTCCCCACCCTATGCTCCCACCCCACCAGAGCTCATGCATTCTGCCAAACATGCTTTTCATCTCTCGGTCTTTCTTGATATTCTCCATATGGAAGTTGACTGTTTTGAGCAGTTCGCTGTTTCAGTCAGTTCTTTGATGCAGTCCTTTCTGTTGTTGTTGTTGTAGCTGTTGTTGTTGTTTCCAGTATGCATCACTCTCAACTGCTTGGGCAAAAGCTCAAGGGGCCATGCACAAGAAATACTTACAACTAGGTAATTGGCACTAGCATCCACAGATGAGGGATACCATTCATCGTTTGTTTTTCTGGGACTGTGTTACTTCACTCAGCATGATGTCTTCTAGCTCCAGCCATTTTCCTGCAAAGCTCATGATGTCATCTTTCTTTACTGCTGCATAGAACTCCATTGTGTAGATGTACCACATTTTCTCTATCCACTCGTCAGTTGAAGGGACATTTGGGTTGGTTCCAGATCCTTGCTATGTGAAGAGCTGAAATAAAACATGGCTGGCATATATCTCTGCAGTGGGGTGAGTTTGAGGGTACCATGCCTAGGAGTGGATATGGCTGGGTTGGGGTGGCAAGTTCATTCCAAGTCTTCTAAGGGTTCTCCACACTGCTTCCATAGTGGCTGTACGAGTTTACATTTCCCACCAGCAGGATGAGTGTTCCCCTTTCCCCACAACCCTCCAGCACTTGTATCATTTGTTTTCTTGATCCTAGCCAGTCTATTGGAGTAAGATTGATATCTTAAAGTGGTTTTATTATGCATTTCCTTAAATGATTAGTGATGTTGAACACTTCTTAAGATGTTTCTCAGCCATCTCTAATTTCCTCACTTGTGAAGTCTCTGTTCAATCATTTTTTTTTTTTTTTTTTTGTGTTATTTTTTCTTTCTCCTTGTTTTTTGAGTAGTTTATATTTCCTGGAAATCAATGCTTTGTCAGTGTTTCTGCGGTGAAGGTTTTGTCAGATGTAATCTGCGGTGAGGATTTCCTCCCACTCTTGGGATTCTCATTCTTCATTCCTCTATTGTTTCTTTTGTGTAACAGAAGCTTTTGAGTTTTATGAGGTCCCATTTGTCAATTGTTGACCTTAATTCTTGCGCAAGCTGCGTCTGATTAGGAAGTCTTTTCCTACACCTATTGCTTAGTTGCTGCCAACTTATTTCTTCTATCACCTTCAGAGTTTGGGGTTCATGTTGAGGTCTTTAATCCACCTGGAATTGACTTTTGTACAGGGCGAGAGGTAGGTGTTTAATTTCATTCTTTTACAAGAGTGATCCAGTTTTGCAAACAACACTTGCTGAAATGCTATCTTTTCTCCATTGTGTCTTCTTGGGCCCCGTGTCAAATTATGAGATGGCTGAAATTGTATTGCTCAAGTTGGATCTTCGGTTTTGTTCATTGGTCAACAGGTCTGTTTTTGTGCCAGTACCATGCTGTTTTTTATGACTATACCTTAGCATATAGTTGAATCTGGTATAGAGATCCCCCTGTGTGCTCTTTTCCTCAAGTTTGTTTCAGCTATTCGGGGTCGTTTGTTTTTTCCAAATGAATTTAAGAACTTTTTTTTTCCAAGCCTGTGAAGAAACTCTTGGGATTTTAATTGGGATTGCATTAAATCTATACAAGAGTTTGGTAGAATGGACATTTTTACAATGTTAATTTTCCCAATCCCTGATCATGGGAGGTTTTTTCCATCTTCTGATGTCTTCTTCAATTTCTTTCTTCAAGGTTTAAATTTTTGTTGTAGAGATCTTTTTTTTGTCTTTGGTTAGGTATTGTTCCTAGGTATTTTATTGTTTTTGAGGCTATTGTGGGTGGGAAGGTCTCCCTGAATTCCTTCTCCAGTTCCTTGTTGTTGGTGTAAAGAAAGGTCACTGATTTTTTTAGGTTAATTTTGTATCCTGCCACTTTGCTGAAGCTGTTAATCATTTCTAGGAATTTTCTGGTGGAGTTTTTAAGCATCCCTTAAGTAAACAATCATATCATCAGCAAATAGGGATAGCTTGACTTCCTCTTTTCCAATTAGAACTCCTTTAATTTCCTTTTCTTGCCTTGTTGCTCTAGCAAATGTTTCAAGCACTATATTGAAGAGGAGTGGTGACAGGGGGCAGCCTTGCCAAGTTCCTACCTTTAAAGGGAATATTTCTGTCGTTTCCCCATTTAGGATGATATTGGCTGTGGGTTTCCTGTATATGGCTTTGATTACATTGAGGAACGATCCCTCCAATCCAATTCCTTCTAGGACTTTAAGCATGAAAGGATGCTGGATTTTGTCAAAGGCTTTTTCAGCATCAGTTGAGATGATGGTGTGGTTTTTGTCTTTCATTCTATTTATGTGCTTGATGATGTTTATTGATTTTTGTATGCTGAACCATCCCTGCATCTCTGGTCTGAATCCAACTTGGTCATGATGGATGATCTTCTTGATGTGAGTCTGTACGCGATTTGCCAGTATCTCATCAATGTTTTTAAATGACTTTTTTGTGTGCATAAGAGAAAAAGCAGTAGATAATTGCAGAAACTAAAAGTTTGTGAGCAGAGCTAAATTCTGCCTGTTTTGACTCTTTGATCTTCCTTACGCTGAGATGCATTCAAACTTGAGGCCACCTTTCTCTAAACAATGGCTTTGTAGGCATTGGAGTATCATTTTGGTAATCTCTCTCTCTCTCTCTCTCTCTCTCTCTCTCTCTCTCTGCATGTGTCTCTCTTTGTGTTAAACAGGAACACATCCAAATGTCCCTAACTCATTGTCATTGACGAAAACAAGTAATTGCTGTCCCCTCTACCCTTGATCACTTTATTTACATTGTATACATAAAATGTAGTTATAGACTCACAGAAGTGTAATGCAATATGTGTGTCCTAAATTAGTTAATGGACCTTTTAAAAACAGTTCTATCGAAGTGTACTTGTCATATATTAAATTCCACATATTTAGTATTTACAATTTGGCAAAACGTAATATCTGTACATACCTGTGGAACTATAATCAAGAGAGCCATTTTATCTTTCACAAATGCACATTGCACTCATGTGCATTTTTTTCTGCACCATTCGTTATTGCTTCCTCTTAGTCTCTAAATCAGTCTTCAACCCTTCACTCCATGGTGGCTACTCATCTGCTTCTGTCATTGAAGAGTATTAAATGGACTCTTCTTTTCTTTTCCTTTCTTTTCTTTTCCTTTCTTTTCCTTTTTATTTTCTTCTTTTCCAATCATAATTTACTGCTGTTGATGCTTTAGAATTGTTTCAATATCTTCAACATTGGCAGGAACTGAGGTTATCAGAATGCATTGAGTTCCTGGGTGTTAAGATTACAGGAGGATGCTTGCTATCCTGTCCTACTCTATCTCTCTGAATTATCCCCTTGAGAGATAGGGTCTCTTACCAAGCCTGGAGCTAAGATGTTGGCTAGCAAGTTCAGTTGTCTCTCTCCCACAGCCCTGAGGTTGCAGGTGTGTATAACCATGCCTGGCTTTTTTATGTGAGTATTGGGCATTTGAGCTCAGGTCCTTGCACTTGTGCAGCAAGTGCCATTAGCCACTGAGTCATCTCCCCAGACCCACTGACATCTATCTCTAAGGCACATCGTCATTTGTAAAAAAAAAAATTCTTCAGTGTAACCAATGCAATTACGTGTTATTAGTGTTGCCTGGGGGAAAAAACAAGAAAATAAAGAAAACAAGCTTTCTAGCCAAAAGCCAGTGGCAGCCAAGGGAGAACTTGCTTACAAGTACACACACACACACACACACACACACACACACACACGCACACACGCACACACACACACACATGCACACAGCATTGAGCTTCAAGGTTGAGCATTTACAGATGCAGTTTCTGCACACATTTCCCGAGGTAAGGGAAACAAGTACTCTTCAACGAGAAAGTGCACTTTCAGGGCCGTTGCTCTCCTCGTAGCTTTTATTATTCTCTGGGATGGGCACTCTGCCTCTTCCTTTTTCCAAGAACTTAGTGAGGTCTGGGATTGTCCTCTGTCCATTTACTTCTGGAAAGTTTCCCAAACACTACTTTTCTGAAGCAACCACAGGACAAGATTTCTGCCCTGGAGGATAAGGGATATACAGCTTCTTTGTCTGACAATTGCATAAGCATTGGGTGACAGAAAGTGGGGTGTTCAGTGACAGAACCCAGTATTATTGCACTGGTGGCTTCTAGAGACATATGGTCTTATGTCTTCAGGCGTGACACACTGAAGACCTAAGGGGAATATGCTCCACTTGGCTATAGGTTTGTACTGAAATGTTTCAATATGTTAATAAGATGGTGGTGAGAATAGAAAGGACTTGCCTCACAACCCTCCCTTTTCCAGGCATCAGGCTGATTTTTTTCTGACAAATTACCAGCTTTAATTTTTCTTTTTTAAATGGAATTTTTGCAATATTCATACAGTGTAATTTAACTGTATTTAGATCCCTTCCCCCATCCAAACCTCAGCTTACCGCTCCCCTCCCAATCTAATGTACCCTCATATATAGAGAGTCTGATTTATGTTCTCCAAATGTCCTTCAGTAAGGGTCCATCCAATGGGCCTACCAAGAGTCTCATCCCTGTAAGACACTGTCTCTCTCCCTCTTAGCAGTCATCTATTGCCATTTATTCTTTTATGATGCAGAAGGTGCATGTTCTAAAGTCTTTTTTGAAAACATTTTATTAATTCACAACCATTTCAGTCAAGGAATCACTATTGTGTTTAAGTCTTTCCAGCTCTGTTTGTATCTGGCAGAGCTAAGAAGTCATAACTGAAATAAGATTAGAATTACAACATTCTTAAAATTATAAAAATGAAAATTCTTCACGTTAAAAAAAGTATTTCCTCCATGCCATAATCTAGCCCCACCACACCGATTCAAATATTTAGGTCTCATATGATAATAAGCAAGTCATCATGATATAGTTAAAGAAGCTGAAAGGCCACATGGCTTATATAGAATAATTGTGTGCACATATATGCACAGTGTTCTTGTGTGTATAGGTCCATGTATTAAGATGTGTGTTTAATGTGCATGTCCATGTGTGTATGTTGTATTTATCCATGAATCTATATGTTTGTGCATAGGTGCATGGCATGTGGTATACATGTGTGTACCTGTATATTTGTATATGTGTATATGTGTATGGTATTTATGTGTGTGCATGTGCATGTCTATGCACAGGCCACAGAAAACCTCTTCTGGCACCATCTACCATGATTTTTGACACAGGGGCTCCTGCTGACTTGGAACTTGCCAAGTAGGCTAGGCTAGCTGGCCAGCCAGGCCTAAGGATCTCCCTGTCTCTGGCTCCCTCATGCTGGGATTTCAAGTGTGTGCCAGGCCCTATTTCCTGGCAATTTAGTAGTGCTTTCTGGTTACCAAATTCAGGCAGCCAAGGACTTCACTGAGCTATCTCCCAAGTCTTTCTATGTAAACTCTTAGGTGGCAGAGTATAGGATGGGTGTAGTATATACTTTTGTAATTATATTTTGCATAGCTTTATACCATTTTTAAGACTGCACCTGTGTAGCTGTCTGAACTGACTATGTTACCTCAGTTTGCCCAGTGTGCAGATTACAAGTATGAGTCCTCAGGCCCAGTTTTCTAAGCTCATATTGAGAAAGGAATAATGAATCTGAACCCAGCCTCTTCTGGGGCCGGCACTGCTTTCCCTCCTTCCCACATACAACTTCCTAAGCAGGTTCAGCAGCTTGTGCTCCAGGTACAAGTCCTCTAGTGGACGGTGCTGTGGTCTCCAGGATTGTGTCTGTAGCTCACTAGGCTGCCAAGGCAGTCACTTGTAGATCTTCTTCTTGACATTCAAATGTCAGATCAAACAGTCCTGTCTGAAAACCCTTCCCTGCTGCCTCCAGATGTCCTTATGTGATTCTGTGTCTTCTCACATAATGCATTTCTCATTCTCCATTTAAGATTTCCACAGCTACCAGGGATCATCTTTTTTAATGCGCTTGCCTTCTTTTCTTCTCTGCTAGCCTCTATGGACAGAGACTGTTTATTTCTCTAATTATACCAACCAGTGCTTAATAAATGTGAGTTAAGGAAATTAGGCAAAAGTTCAATTAAATGTTAGTAGCAGCACTATGTTAAATAACCAAAATTAAATGAAGATATTTTTGTAAACCTTTTTAGATTTCCCAACCTTTTCTTTCATTCTTTCTCAAAGGACAGGAAATCAGTCTATAACTTTTGAAATTATGCCACAGTTCTGAATGAAAACAGGTTAATAAAACTCGGAATATTCTTAGTTGATCATATATTCTGTTAGATGCATCCTGATCAAATGTGCTTTATATTCAATAAAATTTCCTATGTCTTTCAATAATTACTCCTGTACCTGATGGAAAGCAAAGCCACAACTATGGTACTTTAAAAAATATTTTATCTATTATTTTTATTTTACATGTGTGAGTGTATTGCCTGCATTTGTGCGAGCGCATCTGTTTCATGCAATGTCCATGGAGGTCAGAAGAGGGCATTGGTTTCCCCTGGAATTGGAGTTACAGATGGTTGTTCATTGTCACGTGGGTGCTGGGAATTGAACCCATGTCCTCCACAAGAGTAGCCAGTGCTCTGAACTCCTGAGCCATCTCCATAGCCACCTTTTAAAAACAATATTTTATATTATTTTCATTTTATGTGTATGAGTGTATGACCCACATGTGTGTAAGTGCAACTGCAACTACAGTGCACTTCCAGCTTCTGCACTCCTGGAAATAGCACAAGACCTCCAAGCATTCAGTCTACCACCATGTTGTTTCATTTAGTTGGAGGAGGAAAGAAGCAGAAGAGCCAATCACATATTCCTAGCAGTTCTGACCTTTGGCATGCCTTGCTTCAGAGCCTAGGTTTTTTTTCGTTGTTTTTTTTTTTGTTTTGTTTTTGTTTTTTCTTGAAAAGCCTGACAGCAGGAAATTGTGGCATCACCTTTAGCCATGTTTATAATTAAAAATAGAAGACAAGTGAACTTCTGATATATTCTGATATATTCTACAGTGCACAAAAATCAAGCCATGTTTGTTTCCTCAATGTATGCAGTTTACCTGCCACAATCAAGGCTTGTCTCGGCTCTCTACTGCTCTGTCTCATTTAAGAGCCGTGTCCTTCTTACTCAGACACCTTCTCATGCTCTCCTTTTACATGGCCATTTGAGCCACATTCTACCATTATATGAATCTTACCAAGGCATGCCTCTGATATATAAGCCAGACCTCAACAAAATTAGGTGTTTAATAAATGTATGGATGAGTGAAGTCACTTGTTCCACAAAACTCCCTTTTACTGCTCTAACAGTTCTCCTTGTTCTGACTTCAAATTTTCTTGCTTTATTTTCTATTATTCCCTCTTGGCTAGTTTTGCTTCATTTAAACTAGCAGCGTGATCCTCTGACCGTGACCCATGCTGAGTTGCTTTATATCCACTCTCTCCCTTTCTACCCCCTCTCAGGAATGTGTTCTAATAATGTCTTGGTCTTGGAATCCTCCTAAGTGTCCAGAGAAAATGTAAACATCTCCTGCAGCATCCCCTTCTCTCTCTGGAACCCAGGTGCATATTTTCTTTTTAAAAGCTTTTCTTTGTTTATATTATTCATAATAGTGGGTTCCATTATGACATTTTCATACATGAATGTTTTTTGATCATATCCACTCTCTCATTACCCTTTATAATTCTCCTAATGTGGCTGATCCCTTCTTCTTTCCAGCTAGTTTTCCTTCTACTTTCAATTCATTGTGTGTGTGTGTGAGAGAGCAGAGACATAGAGAGACACGGAGAGAGTCCCAATGAGCATTTTTAGGGTTGCTTACAGGAGCCTAGGCAATGGTTAATGTCTTTCTCTGGGTATGATTACTTATGTATGTGTAATACCTGTGACCTCTAGATATCTGGTGCTATTCTTAGTCTTTCTTACTCCAGTGCCATGTGCCAGGATTCAGTACCTGATGCACACACTGGTGAGAAATGGAAATTTACCTGCTGATCCTGTTAGGAATATGAAGCTCAGTGGTTTAGAGCGCTTGCTCTTCCAGTTCAGAACCTAACATCCATATGGTGTCCCACAACCACTTGTAACTTCACTTCCAGTGGATCTGATGCTGTCTTATGGTATGGTACACTTTTCAAAAGTGATGAACCAATACCTGCCAGAACTGGATGGTAAGACCCTGTTGATGAAGACCCTACATGCATGAGCTGTAGAACAAGCAGGAGAAATCAAGCTGCTGCTTACTTAAGAGCTTCACTTCTACTGGCTAGTGTTCATAGTGCTGGAAGGTACTGATCAGTTTACCAGAAGAAAAATAATCATACTTACTGAACTTCAATAACAACTGGCCTGGGAAGATATGCCCACTGTGCATTAGTGCTGAAATATTATGGGAGTAACCAACCACTCTTTAATTGGATTTAAAGTCTACTTCCTAGGATGGAGCCCATACCTGACATTGGTATCCAGCTTAGGAACCTCAGGATAAACAGATCACAGGATGTAAGGTACAGCCTAATGTAGTTTTATAGCAAATACTTATCATATTAAACTGACTCTTAATGACTAATTGTTATACACATAAATTAATGCATCTCAACTCTCACCAGAGAATTTTCCTTATATATCAGATGGTGATTAACACAAAAACCAGCAACTGGCCAATGTATAGAGAACAGAGCACTCATCCCTGAATAGGACACCTATATCAAACTTTTGCCTCCCAAGTCACAGACATCATTCCAGAAAGAGGAGACAGAGAGATTGTAAGAGCCAGAGACAACCACGAGGGAACAGAGTTTTCCTGACAGCTGGTCAGTTACTCATATGAACTCATAGCAATGACAGCATGCACAAGTCTCATGTAAGCCCAAACTAGACAAAAATCCCACATAGATATGAGGAACTGGGTAAGAAACTCCAACCCCACAGAAGGGAGCAACAGAAGGCTGCTGGGAGGGGCAGATACAGTCTCTTTCAAGCATGGGATTTTGGTAGGTTAACCATAATCCAGTGGATGGATCCACACTGAAGGAGATTTGGAGAAACAAATTAGACTCTATTTATTATATATTATATATAATTATTAGATACAAATATTATATGATAATTATATATTAGACTCTGTTATTTATTATATATTTATATATTACATTTAACTGGGCAGGGGCAATAAGAGAAGGTGGGGATAGGGGAGAGGCTATAAATCCCATCAAATTATATTGTATGAAAATCATGGAAATTTTAAAAAGTGAGGAACCCACATTAATCCACATCTACTATCTACAGTCTGTGTGTGATATCCATATTTCATTGATTTGTACTTAATGCTCTCTTTATAAGGTGATCTCATCTAAGATACTATATTGCGTTTAACTGCCCCACCTTATCTTAGTCTTCTCTTGGCTGGGAAGTTTTGACCCTTGTTCTGGATTATTGGGACAGCTTGATTACTATTGAGGTATTCTGTAGAATGTCCCTCAACTGAGAAATGTCTGATATTTTTTTCATGAATTGACTGGATTTTGAGGAGAGATAACAAAGATGGGAAGAGGCATTCGTGTCTTGCTGTAGACTGCCAACCAGACATTACTAATGTTAGTTTGACCTCCTGGTTGAGGGGATGCTTGCTAGGTTTCCTTAATTAATGCTGTTCTGTTTACTCATCTTTCCACACAGGTTTTTGGAAATTAGTAAAGTGTACAGAAAAATTAATTTTTAGAACTTAAAAAAGTGTGTGTGTGTTTCTCTGTGTGTGTGTTTGTGTGTGTTTCTGTGTGTGTGTGTGTGTGTGTGTGTGCAAGCAGATATGCTCACCTGTATCTTTGTGTGTGGAAGCCTGAGGTTGACTTTGGGTATCTGCAATCATTCACCTTAATTTTGAGACAAGGTCTCTTACTCAACCTGGTGGTCTGTGAATTCTAAAGATCTGTCTCGGGTCTTGCTTTCCCAGGTCTTGGATTAAGGCATGGACCATGTTTGATTTCAAGCACTTTACTGACTGAGCCATCCCCAACCCCACAGCCTACTTTTAAGCAGTGGAAGTTGTATTAAATGGGGAGTTAAAGAGTGGGGACAGGGCTGGAGAGATGGCCTAGTGGTTAAGAGCGCCGACCGCTCTTACAGAGGACCCGGGTTCGATCCCCAGCATCCACATGGCGGCCGAGAACCGTCTGAAACTCCAATTCCATGAGAACTCCAGTTCCAGGGGAATCCGACACCATCTTCTGACCTCCGCGGCATTGCACGACATGGGTGCACAGACCTGCATGCAGACAGTACATTCATACACGTACAGAAATAAGTAAAATAAAAAAAAATTAAAAAAAAAAGAGTGGGGACAATCTGCGTAAGTGTTTGGAATTGTACAGAGGATAGTTGCTTATTCTTCCCAACATATTTGGTTAATCATCTATATCAATATGGACTTCAGTATTTCATAATCAAAATTTTATTTATTTTGTTCCAGCTTTGGATATTGGTAACTCTTTCATTGGTTCCCGTCATCCTTCTTCATACATATATTTATTTGTCTATCATTTCTTTACTTTCTTTAGGTTAGTAATATTTATGTCCAATCCTGGTTTTGCATTAGAGATTTCTCTATGAAGCTCTGGTTCCTTTCATTAATGAGTTTTAGAAATAAAGATGTAGGCATGAGGTGTGCTTGATGCTACTGGGATGTTTTTGTTTCATCCCACAGTAAGGTAAGGTGTATATACCCATGTATATACAGATATCTATGTGTATGTCTATGTACTTGTATTTATATTAAGTATACAAGAGTTCCTGCTATTTCCAACTCCACAGTCATAATTTTAGTCTTTTTGATAATTTACTGCTTTGAAAGTGAGAGTCCAATGATGGATCAACTTGATTCTTTGGTAATGTATGTAGCTTTTCTCATGAAATATGTTGAAAGGGCTCACTTTTCCTGCATTAAATGGATTTGACCTCTTAGAAAAATCTTCCTGGTCAAAGCTGTGATGCTCCAAAATTTGCCGCTTTTAGCTGTATGTAACAGCCTCTGCGTGCCAGGTCCTTAATTCCTACATAAATTAACCATGGAAATTTGATGGGAAAGAGAGATTGGGGGGGGGACTTTTTGAGACAGGGTCTTCCTGTAGCCCTAGATGGCCTGGAACGCACAGAGATTCCCCTCTGCTTCTTCCTCCCAGGTGCTGGCTATCTATCAGCACCATGACTGTCAAGGAAAAGATAAATGTTTAACCTCCTCCTCCTCCTCCTCCTCCTCCTCCTCCTCCTCCTCCTCCTCCTCCTCCTCCTCTTCCTCTTCCTCTTCCTCCTCCTCCTTCTCTTCCCCCTCCTCCTCCAAAATATCTGGTATTGCTTTGAGTTATGGAGAATATTCTGATCCTCCCAAAAGTAATTTCTCTCCACATGTTTGTAATTATTCTCCACAGGCCCAGTGGTCTGTGTCAGAAATGAGTTCTTAAGGGACTTGTTGACCTTTCAGTCAAGACCTCTTCTGTTTAAATATCTGTCCTTACTTGGAAGATTTTTTAAACTGTAAAACTGTGGGCAAGTATCATGTTACAGCATTATTTTGAGCTTTTGGTGTTTTAAAAGAGGATATTTTGTTTTCCCTCATTCTTATTTTAAGGTAGATTCCCATACTTTTAGCATTTGAAATAGCTGAGCTCTTATATCTTGTAGTTTTCCTGGGCCTTTCAGTCTGTAAGTTTTCAGTTTGTGGAAATGGCAAAGCTGTAACTAGGGGATAGATCATGGTTTAGCTGGTCATGCTTAGTGAGCACACCAGATTTCTCAGGCTCAGTAAATCATTAACTGATCGGAATAGACCCTGTAATTTAGGAAGTAAATAGAAACTAGAAGTTGAAATGGTGATGGTCTATGCAACTCCTCCAAAGAGTTAGCTTCTCAAAATGACAAGGATAAAATCCTTGTTATACAAGTAAGAACTTCACAATATTTCTTGTATGCATAACATTTTATTTATGCAAATAGCTTCCACAGATTTGAAGATATGAACTATTTGTATGGTTCATTTAGCAATGATGAAAACCCAATTCTGGTGGTCTTTGTACCCTAATAATTTGCTAATTCCATCCCCATGACTTTTAAGAGTTAATGCCATAAATTGGAATTATTATACTAGTAGAAAGAGATAGGTGGGAATCTTTATTTCAGTGTTTTTCTTGATTGTGTTTTAAGAGTGAACACCAACAGATGTGTTGAGAGAGACCACAAAGATCACCTTGTTCCTTTTGTACCTTTAAGTCTGATTGCTTCGGTGCTTCTATCAGGACCTGTGTCTACTTTGCCAAAGTGACACAAGTCTTCTGGAACAAATGAAATTCACAGACTATAGCCTTTGCTTCCTAAGTTGGCAGTGGAAAATTTTCTGATTCTTTACTAGTATTTGTCATTCTTCTCTTTATCATATTTTAAATAAAAGATGGCTGATAATTTGAAAACAATTCCAATACATTTATTTCTGCACTGACTGACATTGTTTCAGGATTGCCAAGGTTGGAAAATGTGGTGTGGCCATGTCTGCATTTTCTTTATTTTTTTATAATGCTTTTGTTGATGTTTTGTGTATTTCAGACATCATTTCTCAGTTCAGTTCAGGCATATTCCCCTTTCCCTCCCCCCACCCCACCCCAGATCATGCACTCTACCATAACTCTCCTGCATCTTTCTGTCTTGTTTTTTATATTTAAGAATTCATATTTTCCTCCTTTAATTTTATATTACTCTAAAATATGAATACATATTTTCCACTCATATACAGTTAATTAAAGAGTCTGAAAGTAAGTGGTGGATTGATTCTAGAGCGCATTAAGAGATTTATATTATAACATCATAGTTGCTTTCAGATAAACTGAAATCTAACAGTAATGTTTCTGAGCTTGCCTTTCATCTGGGGAATTGGTGTTAGCATCCACAAAAGAGGGAGACAATTTGCCATTTGTTTTTCTGACACTGTGTTACTTCACTTAGCATAATGGCTTCAAGTTCCATCCATTTACCTGCAAAGTTCATGATGTCATCTTTCTTTACCATTGAGTAGTACTCCATTGTGTAAATGTACCACATTTTTGTCATCCACTCGTCAGTGGAGGGGCATTTGGGTTGGTTTCAGCGCTTCACTGTCGTGAAGAGAGCTGCAATAAACATGGATGTGCATGTATCTTTGTGGTAGGATGAGTCTTGTGGGTATATACCCAGGAGTGGTATGATTGGGTCAGGTGGTAGGCTCATTTTGAGTATTTTAAGGGTTCTCCACACTGCTTTCCATAATGGTTGTACAAGTTTACATTCCCAGCAGCAGTGGATGAATGTTCCCCTTTCCCCACAACCTCTCCAGCATTTGGTGTCTTTTCTTTTCTTGATTTTAGCCGGTCTTATCAGAATGAGATGATTTCTGAGAGTGGCTTTAATTTGCATTTCCTTAATTAATAATGATGTTGAACACTTTTTAAGATGTTTCTCAGCCATCTTTAATTCCTCACTGGTGAAGTCTTTGTTCAGCTCTTTACTCCATCTTTTGAGTAGGTCACTTGTATTCTTCTTGTTTTTTGAGTAGTCTATATATTCTTTTTGTTAATGCTCTGTCAGATGAGTCACTGGTGAAGATTTCCTCCCACTCTGTGGGCTTTCTTTCCACTTCCTTGATTGTTTCTATTGTTGTACAGAACCTTTTGAGTTTGATGAGGTCCCATTTGTCAACTGTTGACCTTATTTCCTGTGCAGCTGCTGTTTGATTTAGAAAGTCTTTTCCTAAACCTATGTCTTGTAGGTTGCTGCCAACTTTTTCTTCTATCACCTTCAGAATGTCAGGTTTCACATTGAGATCTTTTGTCCACTTGGAGTTGATTTTTGTACAGGGTGAGAGGTAGGGGTTTTATTTTGTTCTTCTACAAATGGTGATCCAGTTTTGCCAGCACCATTTGCTGAAGATACTATCCTTCCTCCATTGAGGGATTTTTCCCCCCTTTGTCAAAGATGAGGTGGCTGAAATTGTATGAGCTCAAGTTTGGATCTTTAATTTTGTTCCATTGGTCAAGGGGTCTATTTTTGTGCCACTACCAGGCTGTCTTTATGACTATGGCCCTGTAACATAGCTTGAAGTTTGGTAGAGCACTCCCCCTTGTATTGCATTTTTCACTCAAAACTGATGGCTGGTTTTCCATATGCATAGTTATGTGAAATACCTCATAGCATTCTTTCTGTACCATTTATACCATTTATAGTGTTTTACAGGTTTCCAAGCCTTTTTTGTATCACTTCGCCTATGTGTGCCTTACCAAAACTCTTAAAGAAATTCAGGGACGAATCACTAACAATTTACAGGTGATGATGCAGCTCAGAGAATGATGGAAAGGTTGGTTTTCTAAAGCCACAGATCTAGGATGTGATGAAAACAGGGTCACAACCTAAGCTTTCAGATTCATTTTAGGAAACTCCATTTTAATGTGGGAGCGTTACCCAAACATGTATTGCAATGTGTTCACAACAAAGATACCATATATTTTGCAATTTATATTTTGGTGATACCAAGATAACGTTTTAAACTTTTAATTCTCATTGCTAACTTCTTTTTAAAATATTTTATTTATGATTTTTCTTTTATGTGTATTGCTTGTATGTAAGTAGGTTCACCTGTGTTGTTTAATGCCTGCAGCATCAGAAGAGGGTGTAAGATCCCCTGGAACCGGAATTACATACAGATGTTAGTTAGCCCCCATGTCAGTACTAAGATTTTAACCCTGGTTGCCTATAAGAGCAGCCTGTACTCTCAAAGTCTCTAGCCCCTGATTGCCAACTGCTTGACAGCAGGAAATCTCATTGCTATTCTTTTCTCTGGTTTCTTTTCTTTTTTTTTTTCCCCTCTGGTTTCTTTAATAATCTTATTTTCCAACAAGAATTTTAAGACTTGACCTAGATACTATTATTAACACAGGGCCTAGTTTCTCTTTTCTGGCAAGGATACTCATAAATACAGTTTAGTGTTATTTTCAGAGTAACAAGTGCTACAGTTTACAGGTCCTATGATTGAGTTTACATAGTTGCAAATCAAAGAGCATCTTAAAGCTCCCTCTCTGACAAAGGAAGATGTGAGACTTGATTCTCCTTGTCCTCTGTGCTGGGTGTAGCTCAGCAAGGAGCTTCTGCTCAGAGTTGAAGGCTTTTGTCTTGTCATGAAAGGGTTTGTGGATAGAGAAAATTATTTGTGTAAGGAAAATGGTTTTATGATTTCTATAAAATCCTACCCCTTTAAGACACATGCTTTCTCCAATTTCTATCAGTTTTCCTTACATATAAATAAATCCTGATGTCTTCTTACTAAATACTAGCCTTTTAATACTGTTTCACAGTGGTCAAATAGTTTTCTCCTACTTTTCAGAAGCCAAGAAAAAAAATCTTCCTTTTCTCTATTTCTTTGAAGTTTTATGTTTATTGGGTATCAAGTAATGAATAATATTTATTTTTTAAAAAATTAATAGACATTTTATTTCTCTTCCATAGAGGTCCACATATTAATTGACTCTAATGTATCTGGCCCACTTTTAATGGAAGCCATCTCCTAGGTTTGCTGTCCATTTTAACAACACAATACTTTATTGCATTCTTTCAGCATTATGAACTCCAGTAGGAATCAAAACAGAAGCATGGTCCAAATTGGTGACTAGTGGCAGGGTAAGGAAAAGCGAAAAAGAAAAGTCAACATTCACAAAGAAAAACGTTGTGATTTGATTAAGCCATGTATACTAATTTAATACAATTCAGAAGGTCTTAGAACCTGGTGATATTCCCCAAAACATACTGAAAATATGGAATTTAAGAAACCCACTATGTGTCTGCCAGTATATAAAAACAAAAATAAAAATGTGTCTGACATTTGTCTTCCCAGGAACCTGGGGAACATCCCCTGAATGAATGTGTTACCTGACTCCCCTCTGTCCTTTTAGGTAGCCATGTTTGTGCTGCAGCTGGGCAGTGCTACATTCCTGCTTACTGAGCCTGTGATCAGCGCGATGACAACGGGAGCTGCCACCCATGTCGTGACTTCACAAGTCAAGTATCTCTTGGGAATAAAAATGCCGTATATATCTGGACCACTTGGATTCTTTTATGTGAGCTTTCCTAGTGTCTTTGCATATGTAATTTGAATGTGTGTTTCACAAAATAGAATTTAGCTTGCTATAATATTTGAGACTTTTCTATACCACAGCAGCTTGGGTTTAGATAAAATCTTGTGGAATTTTTAAATGTGATTCAGAGTAGCAAATTAATTCAATGAACACTAGATACTGATTTTGGAAATCTTTCCTTATAATGAGTAATTGAAAATGTCATAATTTGGGGTCTGATAAGAAAAAAAATCTAGTGATTTTTTTTGAATCAGATCTATAGCCACATTCTAATGAAATTCATCTGTTGGGGTTGTGACCCACCCCAAAATAGTAGGCTTTACCACAGTCTTTCAGTATTGTGAACTCCAGTAGGGATCAAAATAGAGGTGCAGTCAGTGTTGGTGACTGCAGCCCAGTAGTAGACAATCGTCTATTAAAAACTACCTGATCTTGAGACAAGAACATCTGACTGAGCAGTTTTTACATATTTTTATAACAATATTCCATTGTTCTTTCTTTGGAGACTAGACCTAAAAATGTATGGATGTTCTAGATTTTGCATCCAGTTGGAGCTTTGTAACAAAAAGAATATTCAGTTAATGAACTTAGTAACAAAAACACTATGCATTGTTATATGATAAATAACATTGGTTTATAACAAGCATATTGTTACCCTTAATTTTAATGTTTACTGTCTGAATCACAGCCAGATATGTGGCAGTAAAATAACTTACTGATCTAATTTCTGACTTTTGAATGGTTTCTGGTACTTCCTGATTTTTTATGGTCCTTCAAAGATGCCCTTCATTTGTGTATCTGTAATAGTCATTGTTCTTTCTTTTTGTGTATGTATGTGGTATGTTTATGTATGTGTGTTCATGTATGTGTGGGCACATGTGTGTGCATACTGACTGATGTTGGTAGTCTTCCTCAGTTTCTCTCTACCGTATTCATTGAGGCAGGGTAGTTCACCCATATTGCTGGTATAGCTGTCCAGCTTGTTCTGGCAACCCCCTGTCTCTATCTTCCAAGCACAGAATTACAGAGAGTCTGCCACATGTACCTGGAATGTACAGGGTTCAGGGGATCTGAACTTCAGTCATCATGTTTTCCTGGAAGGCACTTTAATGTCTAAGCCATCTCTCTAACCCTACTGATTGTTTTGAGTTTTGGAATTATCAGATCAAAATAGTATAATATTTGGATGAAATTTTAATTTGCAAATTTATACATATTAATATTTTGCTATGGTCTTATCATTTTGCTGTTTGGTTTTTAGTGTTTTAAAAATTGCCAGCTTGGCATTTGAAAAAAGACATACTATCAATTGTGTAAATTTTTTTTCTCTCTGATTTGGTGGTAAAATAGTTAATAAAGACAGTTCATAAAGTAATTGGTGGTATGGTGTTGCAAGCTGGTTCTGAAATGTTGTTGCTTAGGTAATATCCGGCCCAATGATTCATTCATTACAAGAAAGCTTAAAATCAAAACAAGAAACCTGGAACTGGTCCTGGAAGCAACATAATTCCATGCTCCGACTCAAACAAAAGCAGACCAAAGTAGCCATAAGCCCTCAGATGACTGGCTGAGGCTTAAGACCTTTGTTGACGCCAAGTCCACAGGGCAGAGGAAAGCAGGGAAGACTCTGCGGTGACCTTCCTGGGAGCAGTGTATTAACTTGAGCATATGCAGGGTAGAGAAATCACGGCTGGAACTTGGGCCTGTTTTGTCATATCCACATACATAGGTGGGCAAAGTTGGAGAAGCAGAGCATTCTGAGCAGGAGTGGCATTGCTCCTTCAGCCAGATTACCTGTTGTCATTGTACAGAGCTTCTGTGTTGGAGGGCCTCTTTTGGCCCCCCACATTTGTATCTTTGTGAGGTAAATTGCAAGCTATTTTATCTTGGTCTTTTAGATGAAACACTGTAGGACTTTCTGTTGAAAGAACTCACACTGAAGGGGAAACAAATTTAGTTACCTGTTAGATTACAGACTTTAAATTCACTTTACTTAGAGAGTGGAAGTTACCATACTTTATTCTGATGGACAATTTTCAAACAGCCCCAATCTTAGCAGAAGAGCTATGGGCAGCTGATTGTGGCTAGGTAAGGAAGAGCTGATCTTCTTAAAGTGAGGGACTCCAATGGGCTGACTAGACCTCAGTGGATGAACTTGCACTGAGGAATGTCTGGGGATGCTAAGTTGACACAATAGGCCTTGGCACAAACTACAGAGTGTATAAATTTCAGTAAGGGGGTGCTGTGGAAGAGTGCTAATGGGGAAAGTGGTATAAAGGTGATTAAGATTGAGATATTCTGTATTAAATACACAAAAATTCAATAAAACAGTGTTTTCTTGCTTTTCCATGTTACAGAGCCCTGAGCTGTCAGGAGGGAATGGAGCCTTCTTCTTGGCCAGTGTGTCACTGGATGCTAGCATTGCAGTGCCACTGGATGCTGGCATTGCAGTGCCAATGGATGCTAGCATTGCAATGTCAATGGATGCTAACATTGCAGTGTCAATGGATGCTAGCATTGCAGTGTTCAGTGGATGCTAGCATTGCAGTGCCAATGGATGCTAGCATTGCAGTGTCAATGGATGCTAGCATTGCAGTGTCAATGGATGCTAGCATTGCAGTGTCAATGGATGCTAGCATTGCAGTGTCAATGGATGCTAAGATTTCAGTGTCAATGGATGCCAACATTGCAGTGTCAATGGATGCTAACATTGTAGTGTCAATGGATGCCAACATTGCAGTGTCAATGGATACTAACATTGTAGTGTCAAAAGCTACAGTGAACCAAGACAAGTCAATAATTCTGCCCCTTGAATGACTGAGGCAAGAGTGTCATGAGTTTGAGGCCAGCCTGGGCTATTCAGTGATTTATTGGCTAGTTTGAGCTTCATAGAAAATAACCAGCCAGCCTGTGGTATATAAGTGTTACCCTGTTTAAAGAAAGAAAACATTGTGTTGAGGTAGTATTAGATTGGGAATTAAAACTTTTATCATGAATAATTTCACTGGGATAACTGAAGGTGAGGTTTTTTTATGGTCCAGTTGAGAGAAGTAAGTAATGAGAATGTAAATTTGAACTTATCCCAGGTCACTTAGTTAGAGGCTGAAGGAGCAGATCTGAACTCAGTGTCAAGATACATGCAGATGAAATTACGTGAGGGCATGACCATCAGATCAAGTCCCTTAGAGGAAAGTCATTGGACAGATTTTTGAGAAAAAAAATTTTTTTTTGGTCTTTTTGAGACAGGGTTTCCCTGTAGCCCCAGCTGTCCTGGAACTCTGTAGAACAGGCTGGCCTGGAACTAACTCTGTAGACCAGGCTGGCTTTGAACTCACAAAGATCCACCTGCCTCTGCCTCCCACGTGATAGGATTAAAGGTGTACACCACCTTCTGTCTATGCTTCCTTCTTCTGGGTTTTCACCACTATTTTATCATTTAAAAGCTTGCTAGATCAGGGGCTGGAGAGATGGCTCAGTGGTTAAGAGTGCCAACTGCTCTTGCAGAGAACCCGAGTTCGATTCCCAGCACCCACATGGCAGCTAAGAACCGTCTTTAACTCCAGTTCCAGGGGAATATGACACCTTTCTCTGACCTCTGTGGAATTGCAGGACATGGGTGCACCAACCTACATTCAGATAAAAAATAATAAATTAAAAAAAATAAAAAAAAAGCTTGCTAGATCAGACTGTGGAGAGACAATTACTAATATTCCTTGGAACATAAAGTAATATATAGACTATTTTAATGGTTTATACAATAGAGCCAATCATAAATCTTTTGTTTTTCATTTAACACATTTTACCTCTCTTTGAAAAATATTTTATTGAGTTTTTTGAATTTAATATAATAGATCTTAATCAAATTTAGACCACCTCCCCATCTGCACCCCTAACACCCCCCTCCACCCCCCCACATGTACACACACTGAATTGCATGCTTTCTGGTCGAGCATTTGTACACAGATGTCCTTCAGTACAAGTTCATCCACTGGAGTCTAGTCAGCCTATCCAGAGTCCCTCCCTTAAGGAAAATTAACTCTCTCCTAGCAGTAACTAGTTACCAATAGTTTCTAGGTTAGGGGTGGGGTCTGCAGCTCATTTCCCTCATTCTACAGTGAGTTTTGTCTGCTTGAGTCGGCGTGGGCCTTGTGCATGGTGACACCATTTTGCAAGTTCATTTGAACAAATTCCCAGTGGCCTAAAAGCTGCTGTTTCTTTATATTAATGCACCAACCTTTGCTCTTACAATCGTTCTACCCCTTCTTCTGCAATGGCCCCTGAGCCCTGGGTGGGTGAGGTTTAATATAGGAGTCCTATTCAGGGACATGTATTCTGTAGTCTCTTATTTTCTAAAACTTAGCCATTATGGCCTTCTGTGTGCATCGCCCTCTGTTATATGAGGAAGCTTTGCTGGTGAGAGTTGAGGGATGTGTTAGTCTTCTCCCTGCCTCTTGTACTGCTATATTCCCTGAGCCTTAGGTATAGAGGCTCCACTATAGATATGTCATTTAGGGCTAGACATCTCTCAGACATATATTCTCTGTGTCTCACCAGTTGTAGAACTCTGTAATAGACTCCATCAGTTACAGAGGCTTCTTTGATGAGTCATGTACAGTATATACATGTCTGAAAATATTAGGATCCATATTTAGCATACGATAAGAAACTTCATTTGCTTAGAGATGTGGCAGAGGTAGGATTTTTCTTCTATGATCTATGTCCTCTACAGCCATATTTAAAGTGTTACCCATGAGTTCCCTCCTATTTAAAGGACTTCAAGTCCAACTAGAAAGCTGTTGATTACCTCCTAGATAAAAGTGCCACTATTGCACCCATAGAGATAGTTTGTTGTGCCAGTTGCTGTGGTTATTAGGCTTTAGAGGTGGGGTGGAACGTTGACTGATTTTCTCCTTTAGAAGCTTGAATAGTGTCTTCTAGAACTATGAGAGCTAATCTTTAGGGAGGAGTCTTCCAAACTTAAGTGGCTTAAAAATCCAGAGCCAAATGGGGCTGGTGAGATGGCTCAGTGATTAAAAGCATCAATTGCTCTTGCAGAAGACCTGAGTTCAAATCCCAGCACCCACATGGAGGCTAAGAAGCCAGGTTTGGTGGAGGATGCCATTAATCTTAGCACTCTGGAGACAGAGGCAGGTGGATCTCTGTGAGTTCAAGGCCAGCCTGGTCTACAGAGTGAGTTCCAAGCCAGCTAGGGCTATAGGGAAACCCTGTCTCAAAAAGACACACACAAAAAAAGCCCAGAGCAAAATGTATTAACTCAACCTCCTCCCCACCAGCCTCTGAATACTACACATTCAGTATCAGAACATGAGTACATGAGTATAGTTGAAGGCTATATAATAAGGAACACAGTGGGGGAAACAGGAGAAACCTCCCTTTGAGTCGTTGGCCAGGATAAGACCAAGAGACTCCCCAGATAACACAGTCATTTTGAAGGCCAGATAGTTGTTATATGTGGGAATGTCTCCCAAAGTATCATGTGTTAAAGCTTTGGTCCCTAGCTCAGGATGCTATGGGGAAGTGGTAGAACTTTTAAAATATGGGGCCTAGAAGAAACTCTTCTCCTCATTGAAAGTCTGTCCTTGGAAGGATCTGTGGAGTCAATCTCTTCCTTGCTTACTGGACTTGAAGCAAGCAGCTTTGCTCCCTGCTGTGATGTATAGCCTTTGCATAGGCTCCTAAGCAAAGAGCATTACTGAGTATAGATGGGAACCTCCACAACTATGAGCCAAAGCAAACCTTTTCTCTCCATAAGGTGATCATCTCCGGTGTTTGTTACAGTGGTGGAGAGCTGACAGACCACAAATCCCAGCTCAGCACACTTGGCCACTCCTTGGTTTCTAGCTGAAAATTGTTACCAAGTTTCCTCACGGAGGGGTACTAAGTCCTACTAAGGCTTTCCCCTGGTACTCTGAGTACCCACCCAGAATTTTCAAAGTTCCCATATTTGTAAGAATAACTTTCATATCCCCATAGCTCTAAAATCAATGGATTTAATTAGATCTAATTTATCCATTTAGTTTCCTTTCCTCATTTCCTTCCTCTTTTAATGTGCCTCTGCCTCCTGAGTGCTGTGATGAAAGGTTTGCACCACCATGCCTGGCATATGGAACTGTCTTTTTTTTTTAAAGCTAGGTTATTTTGTAGTGACTTGGAAGAATATTTTAATATATTTTTCAGTTACATGTGGGACAAAAAATTAACTTTTCTCTGAGTTAACTTTTAGCTCTGGTGATTTTATTAGAGTGAATATAGTCAGGTAAGTAACCGATCCACTTATTTTATTCCATAGAAAGTGACAGCAGGGAGAATAACTTTAGAATCTGGAAGCCCACAGTCAGATCATAGCTTCAGGCTACACCTGAGCAAATGTTCTGGTGTTTTTATTCTCTAGTTGCCTGTTTTGTAATCTGATGGCAATTAAACTAGAAAGGTTCATTTAAAAAATGCCTGGAACATTAGAAGTTCATCAAATGCAGCTATTACTGGTAATGAATATTTAGTTATAAAAATCGAGATTCTTATACTTTCTGCTTTATTAACAAATATTAATACTTTTCCTCTAGAGGGGACTCTTAGATTAAAAAAAAGATACAACAAAATAGAGTAACATGCTTCATTGCAATTTAAAAATCATAGTGATATGAAAATTTATAATTTTCAATGAAAGGTCAATTCTGTATTTATAATTTTCCATTGATTCAAGTCAAAATCTCCTCTACAATTATAACCCCACCTAGTAAATTGTAAGCAATATATATTTAAAATAAGGAGATCTGGTGATATTTCAAGGATCACTGTCTTGGAGTGAACTATTTATTGAATAGGACTCCAAGACAGTGATCCTTGAAATATCACCAGATCTCCTTATTTTAAATATATATTGCTTACAATTTACTAGGTAGGGTTATAATTGTAGAGGAGATTTTGACTTGAATCAATGGAAAATTGTCTTGGAGTCCTGTTCAATAAATAGTTCACTCAGCAGGGCGTGGTGGCGCATGCCTTTAATCCTAGCACTTGGGAGGCAGAGACAGGTGGATCTCTGTGAGTTCAAGGCCAGCCTGGTCTACAGAGTGAGTTCCAGGACAGCTGGGGCTAAAGGGAGACCCTGTCTCGAAAAGACCAAAAATAAATAAATAAATAAATAAATAAATAAATAAATAAATAAATAATTCACTCTTCAGACTCTCATCATCCTACAGAGTCAAGTATTTGACTTATACATCAGTTGATTCCCTAAGCAGATAATCAGTGAAAAATTGAATTTGTTAGGCAAAAAAGAGATAGTTTTTTAAACTGAGAGATGATGAAGTATCATTTTACTAGAAAAGATTTTTCCCCAAAGGGCACAATAAAAATGACAACCCCCCATTCATATCGGCACTTGTGGATTTCTTTGAGACAGTGCCAGTGACCCAGCCTGTAGCAGCCTACGAGAAGTTTGGCAAACGCTCATTTCACTGGTAGGGCCTTATGGGAATGCTATTCTAAGCAATTATGCATAGTTCTGTGCATTAGACCCAAGAGCAAAAGGCAAACTTGGCAAATGTATCCAAATACCCTTCTTAGAAGTTTTTGTTTCCTTTCTTAAAAATTAAGAGTTTCAGAGAAGGAATAGTTTCATTTGCAGTGACACCTCAAGATTCAAGCAAAGCACTTTTCCAGTTTTCTCTACACAGACTGCAAAAGCAAGAACCAAGAATGTTAATAAAGTAGAATCAAAATGTCCAAAAGAAATCAGACCCAATGAGGCGTTTGCTTTATAGAGAATGAGATCACAATTAAATATGTATAAATGAAGTTTATATGTGAAGAACATATCTACTTTGAAGACATAGGCCCTCTGGGACACTGAACCAAGAATACACTTTGGCGCTTTATGAAAAGCCTTGTTTTCTCTGCAGACATTGTGACGTTTCTAGTTGACTGGTAGGGATGCCAATATATCCTGAAAAATTGACAGAACGAGTTAAAAGGGAGAGAAACAGAATGTTTATCTGCAGCGTGGTTCAGTCAGAGGAGCAGGGGAGGGGAAGGTGGATGCGATGTGAACAGTGACATGGGAATTCATGACAAAGGTTACTTTCAAATTCTAAATCAGAGAGCAAATATTTTTGCAACTCAACCATCTTGGGCTAAGCTCTTTCCATCCTTCACAATTCACTGAAAAATGCATCACCACAAAACCCAGTGCTCAAGTAATTCAAATTAAGCTTATTTTTCTAAACAAGGGATGGCTGGATGCCACCTGGGCCTTGGTATGCTTGGCTAAATGTTTGGTTCAAGAGAATTTTGTGTGCCCATGTTGTCTTTAGCTGCTTGACATGCCGTCCTCCCCTTTCTAGACCGAGACTTAATTTATCCCTTGAAGCAAGGGGAAATAGATTTATTCCCAGCTGGAGATACAATTGCTCATCAAAATTTTAAAATAATTCTGTAAAAACTTATAAAATATTGTCTCCCCCCCTTCCTTTTGGGGCTTTGTTTGTACTAATCAAAATGTAACTTGAGATTGTTATCTGATATAGTTTTTATTTTCCTTTTGTGGGCACTTGTGTTCACTACTTTGAGGGAGGGAAGTATAAGAAGCTTATCAGTGCTTATCTTAAAGTATTTAATAGTGTGATGGTATGTGTCCATCATTGATAGGAGATATCCAAATCCTAAGAACAGAGAAACTGGTACAGACATCAATTTTGGAATGATGAAAGATGGCTTTAGGGATTTATGAACAAGAATCAAGATTTACCAGGAGCTTTGACTCAATATCATCAGGCTGAAAGCAAGTTGTGGTAAAAGAAAGCACATTGGGGTAATTATGGCTCATGTGTAAATACACGAATGATGTGAGTGTTGCCTTAAGTGTTGAACACAGTTATCTGGAGAGGTTTAGATGAACTAGACATAAATATGAGGAGGGTAGCATGAGCATATGTATTCTTGATTAAAGAATAGCTAGAACAGATTTGTTCAACAATATTCATTGGCCAGTTCACAAGCACTGAGGGTACAGTTGAAATTTTATATCCTTCTTTTTCATGAGAAGAGATAGGAATCTGGGCAGGAGCATGAGAACACAAACAGAAGAAGAACTTCCTGTAGTATTATTCAAGAAAAATGGGTCATGTGCTTGAAGAAGGTAGTATGAGAGGGTGACGGGGGATGAATGCTTGAGTAAGGTGGTCATAGATGCCTGTTCTGAGTGGAGGCCAGAAAGGGCAGAGAGACTCAGCCAGGGATACAAGTTCCCCATGAATTGGGGACAGATAGGCTGGTATGGAGTCGAAAATTCTTTTGAGTAAAAGCCATAAACTCTGGTGATTCTTTCTGTCAACTCGCACACTTTGGCTCTGGGACTTTTGCTGAGGTACTGTATAAGATACAAGCAGACTTCTACCAACAACAGCAGTATTCAACTGATGGATTATTCCGTCAATTTTATTCCACACAGGACTCTCTAGATTTCACATGAATAAAATATTTTGGTTGGTGGTACTGATTTAAAAAGATACTCTTACAGAAGTATATAAAAAGATCCATAGTTTTAGGCATGTATCTGTACACAGGTCATGCCAAGTGCATTTTCAGGCCAAAGTTTGTACATGTAATTAGTGTATGAAAGTTATTTTTATGAAAATATTCCTGGCTTTGTTGTTGATGACTACCTCAAATCATATCTTTCAAGTCAAGGCTCATAAATCAATAGTTATCAATTTATACCTATTGTTCAAGTACTGTGCTTACATTTACCAAAGCTTTCTGATTTTAGTACTACTCTGTTGCTTCTTTAATGAAATGCAAACTTATTCATGACAGAACCTTCATACAGAGATATTGAAGGAATAATAAATGATGCTTTAGGGTTTACTTGTTTGCCTTTACATAAAAGCATATATTCCTGTGTTTTGGGGGGACACTTTATAGCTAATCTATAATTGGTATTGAAGAAGTATTGCCAACGTTGTTATTCTATTGAAATATCCAGAGTGTTAGGTAGAAAGATAATTGAGGGAGGGGGGCAGGACTTCTTAGTTAATGGAGTTAGGTTTTTAAACAGTTGTTAATGTTTTCCAAGCATGTGGAAATATTTTTGCAATCTGTTGTATTTGTGTCATGAAGCTTGTCAGAAGACACTCTGGGTTTTTCTTTCTAAGTGTTTCTCCTTACAGGGCCTTCCCTGGAACTCCACACATAGTTATGCAGTGAAAAGCAATTTAATAGATATGCCCCCTTGAGAGCCTTTTGCTTTTTTGGTGAACTAAATCCGACGAGCTTTCTCTGCCTTTGATTTTGCTTCATTCTTATAAAATTTCAATTATTTAATTATGTAATTATTTGAATAGGAGTGATTGTATCAAATATGGATTACTTATAATTTATTTCAGTGGTAGTTTTAGTATTTATCTCATTGCCTTATACAAAACAGAACCTCAATAAACATTAGTGGAGACACATATCACCTCAAACTATCTCATATAGCCCAAGTTTTGACAGTGAGAAGAGTCTCAGCCTTTGCTCCTATAGTGATTTTTTATTCACGGTCCACTCCTATGCTGTTTAGAGATATATTGTTTCTATTGCTGTATTAGATCAGAGTATCAAGTCACTCAATGGCATTGACTGATTACTTTCTTTCTTTCAAATATCATTCTAGAAGTTAAGAATCCATCACCAAAGAAAACAAACAAAGAAATTACCAAGTCAGATAAAAACCCACATGAATATGTGCTTCCAAATGCTTTTGTATGTTTGGAAGTATCTATAAAGTGCTTCAGAAAAACCTCAGATCTAAATAAAATAATACCTGCCAATAAATGTCCAATGGATAAGGAATTTTTATTCTCTGAAATATCCCAAATAGCTGTTTGTTCATGTGTATCAATATTTCCATTTTATATCATTATAAAGAGTTGGCCTGATGTCTCAGAATAAGCAGAACTGCCTTGTTAAATATAGTGCTCAGTTCTGATGGGCTGGCTTGCTTATCTGTTCAGATACAAGATTGCTTTTTCTTTCTGAGAAGCAAATAATAATCCCCAGTCAGAATCTTCATCAACTGGAGTGGAGAATGTATGATGGCCTAGTAAGAAAACAGAGATTTTGTAGAAACAAAAGTTTAATGTGTGCTTTGAACACCTAGAACTTTATTAAGACAGTGTGTGTGTGTGTGTGTGTGTGTGTGTGTGTGTGTGTGTGTGTTTGTCCCCTTATGTTCAACCCTGTCCTAAGAGTCAGTTGTACTCATGATTTCTCTGTGGGTCCACATGACAGTAATTAGAATGGTTCACCACCAGCGTGCTTTCTGTTGTTCTCTCCATGTTCATTTTAATGAGCCTCTGTGCCCCCCCCCCGTGTACTTCTGGAGCATCTTATAAGACATGCTTTGCTTGATGAGCTATAGTTTAATCCAGACAGACAATAAAACCCTGAGGGGTTTCTCATTCCTTTCATTCTAGGGTGGTCATTTTTATTACTGCAAACATATGTTCTCAAAATGCACATCACATAAAAATCTGGTATGGATTGGGAGCTTTGCATAGTTCCCTTGTTTCTCGCAGTCACTGTCATGGCATACTTTTCATCTCATGGAAAAAGGCATAAAGAATAATATGAGCTTTAAGACATGTGGATGATTGGCTTTTTTGACAAACAATAATCTTAATTATTTTCAAACCACTAGACAGCTGCATGCATTTTGAAAGAATTCGCTTCATGTTCTGCCTATGTCCTTCCTCTGTGGAATAAGTCCCATTAAGAAGAACATTGAATTTCTGTGTTGGGCTTTGAGTCATGGTAAGATAGAAAAAGTGGATCCTGTTCCTTCACTTGTAGGAATGCTGTGAACAATTTTCATCCACAGTGCAAAGTGACAGACAGCAAACATATGCATACATCATGTACCTATGGTCTTGCAGTACCTTTGTTTTGAGTAATATTGATGAAATACAGTAGTGTTAATAAAGGAAGAGTAAGACTGCCTGTTCCATAACTTATTTCTAAATGTGTCTGATTATAAAACTAGTGGGTTGTTATTTTTATTTTATCTGTAAGGTCAAGTAAAGTTTGGACAAGCTGACATTACCTTGATTGCTTTCTCCCAGTGAGGCGTCACTATATTTTCTTTGTCAAAACTATTAGAAAGTGAGAGATCATGTACAATGTGTGAGATTCAGGCTGGATGGCCTATGTCACCCTCCTTACACCACAGACGTCCTTTTCCTGGATAACAAGTGCTGGATCTTTGGATAGTAAACTGAAGTATGATTTTTTTATTTTTATTTTTTTATTGATGCTTTGTGTATTTCATACATCATTTTCCAATTCAGTTCAGGCATATTTCCCCTTCCCTTCCCCCACCCCGCCCCATCCCATCCCAGATCATGCATTCTGCCATAACTGTCCTGCATCTTTCTCTCAGTTTTTTTCCCATTTTTTAGCAATAAGTGATAATTTATGAGTACAAGCATCCTTCATGTGAAACCAATTTGCAAGCAGTTGTGTCCAAATCCACACAGACCCTTGGTCCCACCATCCAGCAGGGGGGGCTTGTATGTTCAATCAAGTTGATCAAATGAGTGTCCAGGCTATATTGCTGTAGTTTCACCATTCACCCCAATCACAGCCCTTACATTCTACCATGCCCCGTCTTCCGCAGATTTTTCCCTAGGCTTAGAAAGGGGGCACAGGTGGATGAGAAGCAAGACAATCTACTTTCTCTGGAGCTGTTGTCTTGGACTCTGGTCAATTCTGGCTGTTTCTGAAGTATGATTTTAATGAGATACGGTCTTTATATAAATATTTTTGACTTATAGTCTATGTAATATTTTGATGGCGTTGGATTGTGGTCAAATAATATTTGAGATCCTAAATAGAAAGAGGAAAGAATACCAGCAAATTGGACTACTTTAAGATTAACCTGTGAAGGCTGGAGAGGTGGTTCAGTGGTTGAGAGTACTGGCTGCTCTTGCAGAGGAACCAAGTTCAATTCCCAGAACCCACATGCCAGCTAACAACCATCTGTAACTCTAGTTCCAGGGCATCTGATGTCCTCTTCTGTCCTCCATGGGCACTGCATGACACGGGTGCAATTGCATACATGCACGCAATATATGAATATACATAAAATAATCCAAAAAAGAATAACCTGTGAAATAAAAATTTATTTTATCATTTGAAATGAGACTCGAGAAATCTCTTGATAAATAGAAATGAATTTATAAAGTCTGTATTCAGTATGATCAAAAGGAATGAATATAAGCATTTATAGACCCTCAAAACAATTAAATAAACAAAATTCAATTTAGGTTGCTTTATCCCAAGTGTTGTATAGAACAAAGTTTAGATTTAGATTAATTGTTTTTCTTCTTCACTCTCAATTTAGGACCCCTTAAAATATTTCCTCTATTTTTAATGCTCATAAACCTAAGCGTTATGTAAATACTTACAAGACTAAATTGTTTAGCAAAATGTTATTAGCCTTTGTTGAATAAATACAAATTTTTAAGTTCAGAAGTGCTTGAATTTTATTTTTTTCTTGATATTACTCTGAAATATATTCCAGTTTTCTGCCAAATGGGATTATCCCATGTTTCAGCATTTAGTAATATTAATATATTATTAACCTTACAGATATAATTTTTTCTATTTTATGTGTGTGAGTGCTTTACCTGCCTGTATGTATGTAGTAAGTGCACTCCTGTTGTTCAAAGCCTGCAGGGGCCAGAAGAGGGCATCGGATGACCAGGAACTGTGCTTTCAGTCAGTTGTTAGCTGCCATGAGGGTGCTAGGAATTAAATCCACGTCCTCTTGAAGGGCAACCAGTGTTCTTAACTGCTGAGTCATCTCTCCAGCCACACAAACAAAATTTTTGATATTAGCATAATTTCAAAAAGTCTTGCTAGTTTTTATTTTTTAATTAATTTATTAATTTATTTATTTATCTTGGTCTTTTTGAGACAGGGTCTCCCTGTATCTCCAAGCTGTTCTGGAACTCACTCTGTAGACCAGGCTGGCCTTGAACTCACAAAGATCCTCTTGCGTCTGCCTCCTGAGTGCTAGGATTAAAGGCGTGCGCCACCACGCCCAGCATAGTTGTTAAAGATACCTCATAGTATTGGTTTATTCTATTTATGTTTTATTAGTGTATATACATGTGCCTACACAGGCACGAATGCATCTGAAGGCTGGATGTCAATGTTGGACTGTCTTCCTCAACTGCCCTATGCTTTATTTTTTGAGGGAGGTCTTTCACTGCATCTGGAGCTCAACAACTTTTCTATGTTGATTGGCCAACAAGTCCTGGGGCTCCTCCTTGTCTCCAGCTCCCCAGCACTTGGACTTGTAGACACATGCCAGATCTTTTAAATGGGATCTGAAAGACTAAACTCAAATCCACCAGAGTCATCTCTTCAGCCCCGTGTTGTTTTCTTGATCATGCACTCCTGTTGTCCTTCAGGCAAGGCTTGTCCTGTAGATTCTTTGCCCTATGTCTTTCCTATCTGTAGCCTGGCTGGTTCCTGTTTATCTGGTTTGTGAAGGGCCTGCCTCAGCTGCTCCCACAATCACACTGTGGACTTCAGGTGCCTACTCCATGTGTCTGTAGAATTGTGTTGCACTAATTGATTCCGTGCAGTGCCTATACTATACTGGGAGGTCTGTGAATACTAAGGCTGTTTCTAGATTGTTCACCATTGCTGACCTAGCACTGTCGTAAATATGTGGTAATAAACAAATAAATGCTGAGTCACAATGGTGAATGTGTGGTAATAAACAAATAAATGCTGGGTCACAATGGTAAATGTGTGGTAATAAATAAATGCTGAGTCACAATGGTAACATTTTGCACCAAACCAAATGTCTGATGTCAATTAGATTTGACTCCTTTCTGGGTGGCACAGATATGTGTGTGTGTGTGTGTGTGTGTGTGTGGTTTTTGTGGTTGTATTTGTGGGTATGTGTGTGTCTGGTTCTGGCAAATCTGGAAGAGTGGTGGTATTCCACAGCTGAGGGCCAATCTACACATTCAAGGGATAAAAATGAGCCAGGAGAGTCATATTCTTTATTAGTGTCATTGTATAACAAGGTACAGACCTGCGTTTGATGGAAGATCAAAGGCAAAGCACTTCCATGTGTGCAGATGTAGGTTTTTTCTCCTCAGCATTCATCCTTCTCCTTAGCATCCCATTCCTCAGTCATTGGAACAATTTTATTATTTTTATTAGATTTTTGTGTATTTCATACAGAACGTCTCAATCAGTCTTAATCATCTTTATATTCCCTTCCCCATTACACCCTTCTACACACCCCTACTGGAAGTTATGCACTCTGTCACTTGTACCAAGGTCCACTGTGTCAAGGTAGTATCTCCAGACATTCCTCAGTACAAGTTCTGGCACTGACATCTAGTCAGCCCGTCCAGAGTCCCTCAGCTTAAGATCAGTGTTCCTCACCCATCAGTAATCAGCTGCCAGTACTTCTGGTATGATTGAGTCCTGCCGCCCATTTCTCTGCTTGAGCTTGTATGGGTCTTGTGCATGCTGACGTCACTACTGTAGGTTCATATGCTTGGGGTTCCTGGAGGTTGTAAGATTCTGTTTCCATGTGGCATGCACCTCCTCCTTGGCTCTTACTATCTTTCTGCCCCCTCTTCTGCAGTGGTCCCTGAGCCCTGGGTGAGTGAAGCTTAATATAGGAGTCGCCTCTAAGGACCCACACTTTTCAGACTCCCAATCTCAGCACTTTGGCTATTTGTGCCCTTCTGCATTCATTCCCATCTGTTGCATGAGGGAGCTTTATTAGTGAGAGTTGAAAATTTCATTTCTGTTTTGAGATCTCCTGAGCCCAGCGGCAGGAAGAGGGGGAGACAGATTTGAGATTTCCTGAGCCCAGCGGCAGGTGCCGGGACGCGGGCTGAAGAGCCCCCCCACCCTCCCCCCACCGCCAACTGAGATTACAAAAAAGCATCTGAAGGAGGAAGCAAAACACGCACTACCAACATGGTGAAAAGGCATTTAGGACTCACAATTGAATACAGGCAAGGAGAAACACACATGCCAGGATCACGTAGAAGAGACTACACTGGAAACGGGCAGGATAATCCCACGCCAAGTGTTACCAACCCTATGACGACTCCTGCGCAGTGGGATCCCTTCGGGGATGCCCCAGGACACAGACATAGAAACACAATTGGGAACATACTTAAGAACTACAAGATCATACAAGAAACAAATTAAAGAACTAAAAATGAGAAATGAGGACCTGAAGAGGAGAATGAAAAGCTCCGGAAGGAAGTAGAAACGCTGAAAAAGATCCCATGCTGAAAAACAAAAAGAAACCAACAAGCCAAACAAAAGACCTACAAAAAGAGATCGAGAAGCTCCTAAAAGAAATAGAAACACTAAGAAATCAGAAGAGGAAAGGAAAAGGGAATCAAAGCAACTCATGCCATTCAATGAGGAGGATGAAAGCCTCAGTAGTAGAATCGAGGAAGCAGAACAAAGAATATATAGACTCGGCAGCGATAAACACAGAACCAACATAACACACTACAGGACGAGTAGACAGAAATATCTCAACAAATACAAAACAGACAACCAGAGCTGTGGCGATCACTATGAACAGAATCAAGACCGCCTGCATCAGTATAGGATCAAGAGAAGGAGACCATGACATCCTGCCAAAAGAGAGAGAAGTATTTCCGATCAAAGCCATCTATCAACAGAATAATAGAATGCACAAATTACTTATCCCCAGACTAAGTTAACCAGGAACTAACAATTTACCAATTACAAGAAAGCCAAGCATACACCCAGAAATGACCAAAACAAAGAACAGGGGAAGGATTGAAAGGAAAGGGTACTCGGCTTCACGCCACATCATAGTATAAAATGACTGACAGCCTCTCAATCCAACAAACAAGAAAAATTCTTCAACGAGCACCAATAGTAGCAGAAAAAAAGCACACGTAGAACCATATATAGAGAGGATAATCTAGATTCAAGATATCATTACAAAACCGCGACAATATGCATCAAGTGGGTCAGACGGCATTGAAAGCGGACAAGTAAGAAATCTGTACGAGCAAAGCATTCCCAGTGGTTAAGGACAATGGGTACCCAGCCCAGGATTACTATTCCCCGAGAAAAGAAAAACAAGACAAAATCAAGTATAATAACACACATATGTATTCACTGTGTATAAAAGGACGTCAGAGGAAACACAGTAATATGCACTAGACACATGAAAACAATAAACGGAAGAGAGGACCATAATGTCCGAGTACCGGGGAGTTATAAAAAAAGTGACACCTTCACGAGAATACTGTATGAAGCAATTTCTGCAACTCAAAGCACTCGCAACGGAAAGCGTATGCAGGGCTAGAGCCGATGACACGAGTGCGCCGAGTTGACTGTAGAATTATTGAAAACACGCCGTCAAGGATAGATGGACCGAGCTCGATTCCTTATCCAGCAGGAACTCAGCACATGGGTTATCGATAGCTACCCTAAGATAATTCAAGAATTTACTTATACATCCACAACAACTGATCCGCCACACTGGCGGCGGATACCGTCTAAAAACTTCCATTCCCCAGGAGAAGTCGCAGATTCAGTATCAGGAACTTCCTGGAGACCCCCTCTTCTGACTCCCGCGGCGTTGCACGACACGGCGTTGCACGACATGCACAGACTTGCATGCACAGACAGTACATATCATAACATACAACTATAACAATAAATAAAATTAATTAATAAAAATATTATAAAAAAAAAAAAAAAAATAAAAAGAAAGGAGCACCCACCCAGGCCTCAGAAGGAAAATCAATAAAACGCCATAACTGTAAGAGTAGAAACTAATCAAAACCGCCAGCTAGGAATAATAAGAGCAAAAGGAAGCAATTATCACAAAACTAAATACAGTCAATAAAATTAAATATTTAATGAATTAAAATTCCACCCCAATCAAAAGACAAGGAACGGGAAGACTGGACTCTAGGAACAGAATCCATGACGATTATGCTTGTACATAACATAAAAAAGTACACATCTTACAAATTCCAGAGAGACAAAACTAGCAACAACATGTAAAGTAGAAGGGATGGGAAAAAATTTCCAGCAATAGGGATAAAACCAAAGAAAGACAAGTCAGAGGTGTTGCTCACTCTTAGATAATATCATGGAATACAAATCGTAGAAGACGTTCAAAAGCTCAAAAGAAATACAAGAGAGCACAAAGAAGGCATTACACTTTCATCACAAAAGATACTCAAATCCATAAAAACAAAAAGAAGATCTATTAATCCTCACAACTCTATAAGTAACATAGTATGCGACAAAATTCTGGCTTGCAGGAAGAAAACAACACTTAATCAAAAGAAAGAAAGAATTCTACCACGAACAAAAGATCACAGACTAAAGAACCCCGCAACACTCAATAGTAGGAGAATATTGGCAGAAATATAAAAAACCCACGTAGAGTCCTTTGGATGGTCAACAGGACAAAGAAAAAATAAAAAAGAGAGACATCTGAAACTGAATGATACGATACACAATGAGCACCATGATAAGAACTCGAAACTAACAAATAAAAGAAACTTACTACTAATACCTCCACAAAAAGAAAACCCATAAAAATAGAGGAGATACACCTAATACAATCTAAACATTACAAAACACAGAAACAAAACGCAAATACACACAATAACGAGAAATCATTCTCCATAAATAATAACAGACCCACATCGGGAACACACACAGTAAAAACCTAAAATACAAAAAATATGAAAAAATTACAACTTTATATAGCAATACTCGCCGTCAGATCCACAGTAGCAATGGAAGCTCACATACCAGCGACAAATTGCACTCCTGCAAACTTAGAGAAGAAAACATGGAGATAAACAACACACTTCTTGAATAATGAATGGGTTTCATAGGGAAGAGATAAAAAGAAGATAATATAATCCATATCACTGGAAAACTTAGAATGAAACAATGACAATACAACACAACAAATACCTATGGGATACCTTAAAAGCAGTCCTAAGAGTGGGATTTATAGCTCTGGATGACTACACTCGAAAAAAGAAAGAGCAGCAAAGTGAATGACTAACCTAAACAGATAACTTGACACTTGAAAGAGGACAGACAAAGATGACCACTCATACAAAAGACAAGAAAACACCAGCAACACAGACACAGGCAAGTAAATCAAACAGACAAAATAAGAAGAAGAAGATCCAATGAAATTAGAAACCACCACAGGAAACACATAATACAAAAATCATGAAGCCAAAAGTTGGTTCTTTGAAAGGAATAAACAAGATTAGACAAACTCTAGACAGTTAACAAAAGACAAGAAAGAAGGAACACTTCCAAATCAATACAATATCCTGCTGAAGAAAGAGGACAAATATACAAAAACAATAACGGACAAGAAACAGATCAAAGAAATTATAGGAATATTAACTAAAACATATAATTCTACGAAAACCAAAGTTAAATGGAAATACATAACATACAAGAAGTAGAAATGGGATGAATATACCCACACATATACTGAGGAAACAATCCTTTGGGAACATACCAACTAAAGCTTGCGAAACAATAGCAGGAGACCAGAGCAGCATAAACCAAGAACCTCTCTAACCCATAAATATGAAGGAATCAGAGATGTAGAGAAGCCTCCCAATCTAAATTAAAGCCAGGCCCTAGAGACGGTTTCACAGACAGAATCTATAAAAATATCAAAAGCTCACATTATTTCTGAAAATCTGTTTAAGACAAGTATACAAATCACAGAGGGAATTCTCCAAAATTCCTTCTACGAAGCCAAAACAAGGGAAAGATACAACAAAAAAAAAAAAAAAAAAGATACAACTAAAAAGGAGACATATAGAATCACCTCCCTCATGGAACGGAAGATAACGCAAAAAAATATAACTCCCATCAGAGATACTAAGGACAAATGACGCATAACGACACATACACATGAAAGAAAAGAATACCACCATCACATCCAGACCAAAAAGTATGGATTCATTGAACCAGAGTCCACAATGGCATAGAGTTCCCAACATAAAGAAAAATCACAATAAAACATCACAACACACATAACTAGAGGATCAAAGACAGAACACGATAAACACACATCATACTAAACTTAAGAATAGCTAAGAATAAAGCTTATGACACAAACAAATACAGGCATCACCTCTCCATACTTAAAAGTCCTAGAGAAAATTGGATTGAGGGATCATTCCACGATCTAATTGTAAAATAAAACAGAAGGAGCCATATACCACAAGGAACCCACTAGCCACTATCTTTCATACCTAAATAAATGGGCAAAAGACAAAGAAAACAATTCCCTTTTAAAATAGGTAGGAACCCGCAAGGCTGCCCCTTATCACAACTATTCTTCAACATAGTGCTCGAAAAACTTGCTAGAGCAATAGAAAGGCAAGAAAACGAATATAAAAAGGAGTACTAATCAATGGAAAAAACGCAGGACGCAATATACTACCTCCCATAATATGCTGATTGCATACATGAACATTAAGTATTTACTTAGAGGATCAAAAAACACTTCAACCATGCAAACTCACATAGAAACACTGATAACAAGCTTCACAACCGTGAGCCAAGGATACACAAAATTAACCTAAAAAACTAAATGGCCTTTCTTTACACCAACAATAAGCACCTGAAGAAAGAAATTCAAGAGACCTTCCCCTCACAATAACCTCAAAACAATAAGATCCTAGGAACAAACCCTAACCCAAAGCATAACAAAGACCTCTAACAAACTAAATTTTAAACACTTAAAGAAAAGAAATTGAAAGACTCAGAAGATGGAAAAAAACATCCACTCTCATGGATTGGGAAAATTAGCAATTAAGTAAACAATGTCCTTTCACAAACCTATATGTAATAGATTTAATGATCACCATACTCAACAAAAATCCCAAAGAGTATTTATTAACTTAACAAGAGACCTTAGGAACCAACAAGACATTCTTAAATTCATTCCTTGGTAAAAACAAGACAGATCACCGCAGAATAAGATAATATCACAATACCTGTAGATGAAAAAGACTTATAACAGGGTGGACTCTTTACTATAACCTACAAGATTTTAAATACACTACAGGCTATAGTCATGAAAACAGCCTGGTCACGTTATTTTGCGACATCTATGCCATAAACAAGACCTGTTAAGACACAATGGATGTCTAAAACCGAAGATCACCAAACATCTGAGCAACATACACATTCTCAGAAGCCCATCTCATATTTGACAAGGGGTCAAGAAACCACAACATGGAAACGACAGCATCTTCAGCAAGTGGTTGTTTGCGAAGACATGGATCAGCACTTGTAGAAGAAGAAATCTAATACCCTACTCTCTCACCCTGTCACAAAAAAATAAATCAATTGTATAAAGATCCTCAACGTGAACCAAGTAATCCTTGAAGGTGATAAGAAGAAACAGTTTGGACAAAGCAGACTAACAGAGACATTAGGTCACGTAGTGAAAAGAACTTCACTTAATCAGAAGTATTCGTCTGTAATACTAGCAGCAGTGCCCATAATGATTAAGTCGCACAATTGACAATGAGCGAACCCAAGTGTCATCACAATTCAAAAAGCGTTCGTATACATCAAAGAAATACAAGAGGAAGTGAAGAGATAATCCCAAAGTGGGAGGAACCTTCACTGCAGTACATCATCTGAACACCAAGGCATTGATTTCCAGAATCTATAAACTACTCCAATTTAAAAAACAGAATAAGAAGAAAAACACAACAAGACCCGCTCCAATAGATGGAGCAACAGACTGAACAAGACTGTCACAAGCGGAGGTCCAATTAAGAGAGTCTGAGAAAAACAACCTGCAGAAAACCTGCTCACATTACTATAATACATGTAAGGAAATGCAAATGAAAACCAACTTTAAGCTATATCATCTTACTCAATAAAACTGGGCTTAGGAGCATAGAGAAACAATGATACCAAGTGCTGGGACGAGGTTGTTGGTGTTAAAGTTGTGAACACTCATACACTGCTGGTGGGTAATGTCAAACTTGTCTAGCCACTATGAGACAGCAGTGTGAGAGCAACCCTTGGAAGACTTGGAAGAACTTGCACCGACCATGCATACCACTCCTGGGATGTACGCTTCTAAGTATCTTCTCAGCCGGACATTAACAGAGATACAGTGGCAGGAGCCCATGTTTTTTGAGCTCTCTTCAACATATAGCAAGGAGCCTGGCAACTGCATAACCTAAATGCCCCTCCATATCTGACGAGTGAACTAGAGAAAATGTGGTACATCTTAACACCAAGGAAATTCTATGGCAGCAGTAAAAAAAGAATCAACAGATTCTTTGCGAGAAAATGGCTGGAGCTAGAGGACATCATGCTGAGTGAAGTAACACAGTCCCAGAAAAACAAACGATGCATGGTATCACTCATCTGTGGATGCTAGTGCCAATTACCCAGTTGTAAGTATTTCTTGTGTAGGGCCCCCTGAGCTTTTGTACAAAGCAGTTGGGCATAATGCATTTTGGAAACAACAACAACAACAGAAAATACTGCATCAAAGAACTGACTGAAACAGTGAACTTCTGCTCAAAACAGTCAACTTCCCCATGGAAAATATTGAGAAAGACTAAGAGATGGAAAGCATGTTTGGCAGAATGCACGAGCTCTGGTGGGGTGGGGGAATGAGCGGGAACATGGGTCTAGATTTGTTAAAAATAAATAAATAAATTTATGTGAAAAAAAAAGAAAAAAAAAAGAAAATTTCATTTCTGGCCTCCTTATCTCTTGAGTTCTATGTTTCATGAGCCATGTGTGAGCCATTGTAGATGTGTTGTTTAGGATTGAGCAATTCACAGGCAATGTCAGTGTGTGTCCATTTCTGGTACTCTGCAATAGTCTCCATTTGGTGCAAATGAAGCTTCTTTGATGAGTGTTGACTGGGATACTGGACTGTATATATAAGGATACATACTTTTCACTCAGTAAGAAATTACATTTGTCTAGGATTTTCTCTAAGATCTATGATCTCTCTATTCCTGTATATTTGGGTATGTTCGCATTACTACATGTGAGTTTCCTCCCATTGCATGGGCTTTAACTCCAATTAGGTAACCATTGCTTGCCCCCCAAGATAAAAATACCACTCCTGCACCAATGTGATATCCTGTGCCAGTCATTGACATGATTACTTGGTCTTAAGGCCAAATGCTGTTGGACCATTGATCGATGTTCTCCCTTAGCTGCTTGCCCACCACTCCCCAAAGTGGCTTCCAAGTCAGTTCCAGCTCCATTGCTCTAAATCCTGTCTCCGAATGTGAGTCCTGTCTTCAGCAATTGGGTCTTACCTTCAAGTTCTGGGAGGCAATCAAGGGCTGTGCCAATAACCTGAGTAATTTTGGGAGTCTCATGGACTATCCTGGCCAACACAAAGGTAGGTTTCTTCTGTCCAGCATTGTTTCTTCTTATGTAGACTTCAGCTATGCACATGGACTCATGTAGACATATTGTATCTGTAATTTGACAATAAGTTGTTTGACTAATGTGTCCTCATTTTTTATACTAGCTAGGTATTCTCTCTCTACCTCCCTCCCTTCTTCCCTCCCTCCCTCCCCATGTATAGCCCTCCTTTCCCCCTACCATTTATGTAAGTACATTTTGTCCATTTCTCTCTTGGTGACACCTGTCTCCTACTGCTCTTCTCTCTTAGGTTCCTGCTTTCCTTTTACTTCCCTGGTTCTTTTCCATTTTCCTGGCATTAGAACATTTTTATAAGACATCACTGAGTTTACTTAGGGCCAGATTTCCATGCTGGTATTTTGTAGGTGACTGAATTTTGCTTATGTCTCATTACTGTAGATTTATGCATATGTTTTCGAGAACATCAAGTCTGTCCAACTGGAAGCACTGCTCTTCTCCTTGCTGAGTATCATCATCCTTGTTCTGGTTAAAGAGCTAAATGAACAGTTTAAACAGAAAATCAAAGTTGTTCTTCCTGTTGATTTAGTGTTGGTAAGTGTGCAATCAATGTTTAGCTCTTTGCCTTAAAGCTTGCTAGATTTTTTTTTTGTGGGGGAGATGCTTTCTTTCTATATTGTATACAGTAACCCACAGCTACCCCTGTGTCTCATTAATGAAAGGCCAATTTGCGTGGTAATACATTAATGTAAGAACAGGAAACATTTTGATTCAATAATTTAAAAAAGGAGGCACACATGTTTTCTATTTATACAGCATGTCTCATATGTTCTTAATTTTTTATGTAAATAAGAGAATATATGGCCTAAGATCTTATACAGAGATTCACCCAAGAGTGAGTCTCAAAGATCTTGACCATGTTTCTTAGTAAAGCAATAAAACATGATACTGTGCCCTAGAGCCAGGATGCTTCCATGACAAGGGTAGAAGTCTTCATCAACATGGGAACGTTTGGTGATACTTTTGTTTCTCATCTAATTTCATCTCACTGAAAAGATGCTCAAGATTTTCATTGGCCAGGAATGGTTCAAAACAAACCATTTGTTTTGTTTTGACTAAAAATGGAACATACTGCATATCACTTCTGAGAGTTGTGATATTAAAAATATATTTAAATATTTTAAGAGTCTTTCCTGAGAATATTTTCATATCAACAATGAACTGTTAATGCAGCCACGGTCCTCTATGTGCCATTAACTAGGACCAGACTCATATGTATCATTAACTAGCTTTAGATTTTTAATGGCCATTGGTTTATATATGTACATATTGAATGGCATCTAAATAACTTTATCAATTGAATTATTCCTTTAGACTGTTGAAATATTATAGAATATATATATTAAGGCTACTGCATTGGAAATTTATTATGATGACTATGACTTATCAGTAGTTCCACTCTAAGAGGAAAGGCTTTCTTCATAGTAAAGCCATATTTGGTGCTATATTCTTGACAGTTTTGCTAAGCTACATGAAATATATGCATTTCCATGTGTGTGCATATCAAATTCAAGAAGATATGAATTTGCAGACTATTATGATTCTTAATTTTCACAGTAATATAGTCATGCAGATATTAAGTCACGCCTATTGAATTGGGAGGCTACATTATGTAAATTTCATAAAGCCAAAATTTGAAAATAATCTTAGGAAAGCAGGCCCTTGAAATATTATGAAGCAGTTGCATTCTCTGAAAAACTAGTAAGAATCATTCTTAAAACTAAAGGAACCAGGTTCGATCCCCAGCGCCCACATGGCGGCCGAGAACCGTCTGAAACTCCAAGTCCAGGAGAGTTCCAGTTCCGGGGGAATCCGACACCCTCTTCTGACCTCCGCGGCATTGCACGACACGGGTGCACAGACTTGCATGCAGACAGTACATTCATACACATACCGAAATAAAAAAAAATGTTAAAAAAAAAACTAAAGGAAAGATACTCTTCACAAAGTGTAAAATTTTTCAGTCCCAGGCAAAATTACTAGTGTGGGTGGCTCTACATACTTTAAAGTTACAACAACATGTTAATTAAAGCAGGTTCTATTCTGGTTTTGTGTTGATTCATTTGTTTATTTTATTTTATTTGTTTATTTATTTATTATTGTTATTGAACTTTTTCCATAAATCATACATCCTTTCTCAATTGAATTTAGAGTCACTTCCCTTTCCATGCCCCCCACCCCACCTGAGTCCCTGAACTCTGCCATATATGTCTTGCATCTTTTTCTGAGTCTTTTCAGAGTTTTTTTCCAGTTCTTTTGTTGTTGTTCTCTCTTACTTGTATTGCTTCAATATATATACATACATATACATAGTTATATATACATAAATATCTACATATATACATACATACATACATACATACATACACACACATACTGTGCATGGGGGCATCTCTTGAAATGTCCTGCAAAGTTTCGTCACCAGTCTTCCTGTTCAGGGAGGTCTTGGAGATCCACTAATGGGACTTCAGCCAGTGTCCAGTCTATAAAGAGGAAAGTCTGCTCATGTTTCAGAAAAGGAAGCCTGGTCTAGCAAGACCTGATTTTGTCCTCAAATGGATGGAACTGGTAAATGAAAAGCTGAAAGGAGCCAGGGGCTCCCCCCCCCAAAAAAAACCCCTGAGAGACCCCTGAGGACCAGATCCTCAACTGACCTCAGGAAGACAAAACCCCCTTTTTTTTAAACCTGGACTAATTATGTACCTAAGTGACTAATAACTTTGGAAACCAGGTTAGAACAGAGAACTGTCAGACTTCCAAGTCTGCTTAATGCAGCCACTTGAGAGCTCTAATCTAGACTTGTGCCTTCTTTTGCCTCTCCAGCCCCATCACATCCTTAAGGGATCTTATATGCACACATGGATACCCCTGTACCAGTGTCAAGCTTTGAACATGCCCACTGTACTATCAGAGCTGTCCCTGTTCCTTCCTTGGGTCAGTCTAGTAAGATACACCATGAGAAGTTGACCTATAAGCAGGCTCAGTGCCACTTAGGGAGGAAAAATTATACCTGCATCTGCAATGGAGATGAGAAATGGGAGTCCAAATCTGAGCTGGGCGAATCTTATTTCACAAAGCTCCCATCTTATCAGAAGGTACAGCTGGAGGAGGGCCACACTGGAATGGCCTAGAGCATTAGGCCTACCTGGATCAGAATCCCCTCTTGCCCAGGTCTACTGGAGTGCCTGGCCATATACACACATGGTCTTTAGTAAAATGCCCAAAAGGAACCAGTAGCTCAACTGATAAAGGTAATTTAATTATGTTAGAGGATACAACAAAGAAGTAGAATGCTGTCCCAATGACTAATTCAGTTACTTAGAATACTATTATATCACAATCTTTATATAATTTAAAAATATAAACTGGACAGTTCTGTTACTTTTTCTTTTGTTAAATGCTCAGGAATGGTTTTTGGTGCTGGAGAGATGATTCAGCAGTTAATAGTATTTACTGCATTTACATAGAACCTGGGATTGGTTCCCAGCACCTAGATGGTGGCTTATAATCATCTATAACTCCAGCCCCTTTGGGAGCTACTGCACACATGTGGTACACATACATATGTTCAAGTACATACATACACATAAGATAATATATATTTTTAAGATGACATGTTTATATTTATTTATATTTTATAACAAATACTATTTTGCTTTTAAGCCCATTTGATGTTTCAGAAATGTGTACAATTTTGTTAACAGAAATGCACAGAGGGGAATGAAACTATAAAGTGTTTATTACTGAACATTAATTGTTACATATTCCTTATTTTTATATTTTTGTTTTATGTGCATGAGTGTATTGCCTGCATATGTGTAAGTGCACCCATGTTGTTCAGTGTCTGCAGAGGTCAGAAGAAGGTGCCAGATTCCCTGGAACTGGATTTATGAATGGTTGTTAGCCACCATGTTGGTGCTGGGAATTGAACCAGGGACCTCTGCAAGAACAGGCAATGCTATAACCACTGAGCCACCTCTCCAACCCTGACAGTCTTTATTTTTAATGTAATTTTGTTGTTCTTTTTCACTGGCTATGCATACAGAGAAGTTGTACTGTAAGTATGGAACTGCTTTATCTTAACAGTACAAACCATTCCAATATATGGTTTTGACAATTTCGTATCTATTTGTCCTCAGAACATTTCTCAAGCCTCACTTCAGGTGATAAAAGTTTTTACATTATCTCACCAACTATTCCTTTGAAAATTTTAAAAATTTTATGTGTGTTTTGCCCACATATATCTAAGTGTAACACTGTGTGCATGCAAACTCATGGAGGCCAGAAGAGGGCATCAGATCACCTGGAACTGGAGTTGGTGATGGTTGTTAAGCACCATGTGGTGCTGGAACTCAACTGGGGTTCTCTGGAAGAGCTGCCAGTCCCATCTTTCTAGTCCCCATCGCAGATTATTCTGATAGCAGCCTACCTTGGTGGTGTTCTTTGCTTTTTCTATGTAGGATTTCAAATATAATTTGACCACAATACAAAGCAAAGTATGATGTAGACTGTAGGTCAAAAGAATTTATATAGACTATGTTCATTAGCATATCATAAAATCCTACTTTTCTAGCAAAGCCTCAGCACCTATTGTCCAGGAAGCAGTAATTCATGTGGAGTAAAGAGCTTACATTAGGCCAGCCATCCTGGAGAATCTGGTCTCTATTAAAATCATCAGAAGAAAAGGAGAACATGAAAATGGATGGAAAACATTTGGCTGGCATGAAGAGTGAAACAAAGGTTGAACTGGCTCCTATACATGTTTAAAGAGGACTGAAGCATGAGGACTAGGGTTGGAATCCTCAGTGGCAACATAAATGCCAGCTTCATAGGCATCTTGCCTGTAGTTGCAGCCTTTGACCAAGCTGGTTAGGGAGATTAGCCATATGGAGGATCTCTCTGCTTGACTGAGGCCCTGCCTCATGGAATAAAGTGGAAGGGCAATCAAGAATGATTCCCAGCATCAACTTACACCTTCCACACTAACACACACCCATGTGCACATGCACCTTCACACACATGTTCACATGCATGCAAACATGCACACGCATGTGCACCACACACATGATAAGCATGGCTGTAGGCAGAGAAGTAGTCACATCGTTTGCAGTTCTCCATGCCATCAGAATGAGGTCTGTGCCTGTTAACTATCTTCTCTTCGATCCTTCACCTGACTTTTATTTTTTTGAAGCACAATCTCTCTATGTACCCCAGGCTAACCTCAAATTTGAGATTGTCCTGTCTCAGGCCTCCTGAGTGCTAAGATTAGACCCTCGATACTACAACTGGCTGAATTTTTAGTATTTCATTAATGGCAATTCTGAAACATATAATAAGTGTTTTTAAAAATGGCTTTAAGGTGTTTGAAGGGCAGCTGGTAACATCTTGCTTTCTCTTTTTCAAATGGAACCATATAGATTATTGCTGCTTCATTTGCATGCTATTGTACCGACATGGAGAACACATATGGATTAGAAGTAGTTGGTCATATTCCAAAAGGGTAATGAAATCTTTCTATTTATATGTGTTTGAGTATGTGTTTGTGAACTTGGAAGGGACTGGGTCTGGGTGGGTATGGATTTCACTTATGTAATTTTATGAGACAAAATTCTTTTTTTTTTTTTTTTTGGTCTTTTGTGCATTTCATACATCATTTTCCAATTCAGTTCAGGCATATTTCCCTTTCCCTTCCCCCCCACCCCCACCCCATCCCAGGAGGTCATTTTTTATAGAATACTGCTTTAAGGAAAATATCCAGAAAATATTTACAAAGGTATGCTTTGAAAAGTAATGGAATCATTAAATTTGCAAATTAGAGCTATGCTATTGGATTTGGTCTGCCTTAGTTCCTCAGCTGCAGATATTCTGTGGCTAATTTTATTGTTCTTAAATTATGATAAAGACAAACAAGCATCATGTGAAGCCCACAGGCTTGAGTAGCTAGTTACAGAGAGGGTCTGGAGCAGGCCTGGCCCCTCCTGAAGGGGACACACATAAATCTGAGACCATCTTAAGTTGGGTGGTTCTCTGTATTTTAATCTTTCATCTCCCTAAAACAAGGGAACAGTAGAAAATTCTCAGCAAATCAAATCAATAATTTAAAAGAATCCTCTGTTTTTACTGATCTATGTATATACAGGCAAATTAAAAGTCCCTCTCCTCTTCCTTTGAGTTGGTTTTATTGTTTATTTTTAGATAAAGTCATTGTTATTAATTAAGAACACTCCATTTTCATGAAATAAGAATTCAATTACTTTGTTTCAAGTTTTGTATAATACATATTTTAGGATTTATAGTCATAAAAATTAATTTGCTTTGGGAGTGATAGTAGGTGGGTTAAAAAAAAGAGTCATGCCTTATCCTCTATTGAGAGAGTTCATGTTTATTTTGAGTTCCTTTCCAGAATATCCAGTTAAGGAATCCTGAATTGAGGCATAACTTTGAAAAGAAAGAGCTGAGGCTGAATTCCAGCTGAGCCACCTTCTTCCTAACCTTCCTCAAAACATTTTCTCCTTCCTACAATGGCTATAATGGGGCCTTGTTTGGGTATTGGTGGGGAAATTAAATGAAACTGCTAAGGAGCGAGGGCTAACATTCTACTGGCACACTGGCAGAAAACTGGTATGAAATGAAGTCACTTTCCACCTTTAACTTTGTCACAGGGATTTGCTGGGGAGGTGAGGAGGGAGAGGGCTAAGCACCCTAAAAATGATCAGAGATAAATACTCATTTGGCTTTGATTTTCAAGGGACAATAAGACATATTGCACAATGGCTGGGTATTATCTGAGAAATATTTTCAAGACTTTTTAAATGAAGGTAAAAGCAGTGGTATATTTTGCAACCGAGTAGACGCCATCTTTCTTAAGTGTGTGAGCCATAGTTAACAGTTCTGGGAAAGGATTCAGTTAAAAATGTAATTACGGGGCTGGAGAGATGGCCTAGTGGTTAAGAGTACCGACCGCTCTTACAGAGGACCCGGGTTCGATCCCCAGCACCCACATGGCGGCCGAAAACCGTCTGAAACTCCAGTTCCAGGAGAACTCCAGTTCCAGGGGAATCCGAGACCCTCTTCTGACCTCCGCGGCTTTGCACGACACGGGTGCACAAACCTGCATGCAGACAGTACATTCATACACATACAGAAGAAAAAAAAATGTAATTACCACAATGAACTCAATGGCATATTTAGAGATTAGCTAGCTCAAGAACTGTACTGACAGTGGGCTAGTGTTTGCCTACACCACTACATCACTTGAGAGAGGAAATGCCACCTCTAATCCCAGCCAAATAAATATTTGGAATGGTTCAAATGAAGGAATGGGCCACAGCTGCTTTTGTTTCCCACAGTAAACTTTTGTCAAATCAGAATTTCTGTGGTGTGACCTGAATTTCCTGGGCGTGAATGCCACTTAGATTCATGGGGCTCTCCCTGTGGTGTTTCTTACAAATTTGCTTTTTTTGCTAAATAATGTTGGAAACACAGGGCTTCTAAGGACAAGGCTGGTCGGCTTTTCTATCGAGGTTTCCACTTATTCCTTGTGAACTTCAGAGACACTGCTACAGTAGAATTTAAGGCAAACTGTTACAGAAATGACATAAAGATTGAGAAGTTCAATGCAGTCTTTCTTTCCACAGGATCCCCTCTCCTCGAGCACCCCCAATGAATGTCCTCTCCGAGGTGCTCACGGAAGCTTTTGGAGTGGCCCTTGTAGGCTATGTGGCCTCATTGTCTCTTGCTCAAGGATCTGCCAAAAAATTCAAATACTCAGTTGATGACAACCAGGTGGAGTGATTTCCCCAGCCCCTCTCCACTCTAATTATATCATTTTTTTTTATGTGTACTCTCAGATCCTGAAAATGCTAAACCTTTGAAAAATGCAACTTTTCTAGGAGAAACTGAAAAATCACTGTCATTCATAGACAGCTGATAATCTAATATTTAAATATTATATTTAAATAAATTAAAATTCCATCTATGTATTTTATGTGCACACAGTGTACACTTGGAGGTCAGAAGACAGCCTTCAGGAGTGGGTTCTCTGTTTCCACAATTCAGATCCCGGCCTTGCTGACAGATGCCTTTACCTGCTGAGCCTTCTTGCTGATCCTTATAAAACATTTTTGAAGAGAGACATATACTCCTTTCTTATTCGGGTTCAGGAGAAAAGCTACATGAATTTATTTTTGCATTGTAACTTTGGGAAAATTTGTGGACTTGACTAATACTAGTATTTCTCCTCTTAGTTAGAAACCCTAGAAAAGTGAGGGTCTGTCTGTAGAGTGCACAGGTACAGGAAAGCTGATCTGTTTCTGGCAGCATCTTCTTCAGGCCCCAAGGCCTTACGGTACTGTGTGGTTCTAGAGAAGCTGCGGTGTAATGGCCACGAGCCCTGAGTTACCTGTGTACAGATCTCAAGTTGAAGCTTCCTAACCTTAACTCTATCTTGTCTTTGGTAAAAGGTGGATTTATTCATTCCACACATTCATATCGACACTGGTGTAGTTACAGAGGATAATATGGTGAGGAGCACAGATCAAATCTTTCATCCTCTCAAAAATTCCCTCAGGTCTCCTGCCATGCTCAGGTTAGAAGCCTCATGATCATGGTTTTTAAGGCTGTATGTGACCTGCAACTATCCCATTTCTTATCTGATTTTTTTATCTCTTTTATGATCTGTCCCAGCAACATTTCCCATCTTTTCATTGTCTAGGAATTCTGTTCCCTCAGATTTCTGCATAACTGCCATCCGTATTCAGATGCTCAATGCTCAAGAAGGCCTTCTCTGCTTATTGAGAGCCTTAAACTCTAGATCTTCCCATGATCCTACTATTACTTTCTATGTTTACCTGCTTGATACCTGCCTTCCTTTAGCAAAGATTTAGCTCTCTGAGGACAGGGATCTTTATTTATACATACCAATATCAACAGGGACCAGTAAGCTTAGGAGGGTTTTTTCAGAGATCTAGATGAAATTTGACGACTTAACTCTGGTTTTAACACTGAAGTGAATATATAGAGGGTAGGGAAGTATGGGTCCAGGAGAAGTCATGGATAACTGTAAAGCTTGGGTCCTAGAACTTGAGAACCCAATGGGATGGTAGAAGCCAGTGGCTCGGATGAGTTAGTCTGTTTCCTTTGGTCATCAAATATCAGTGCTGAGTAACAGGGTGGCTATAGAAGCCCGAAGTTCTGAAAAGTGGTCCAAACTGAAAATGTGAAGTTGAAATTTGTCAGTGTCTATTTGGTCAGTTAAGATGCACATCCACAGGGGAAATGGTCCAACATTTGCAATTGGTTGGATAACAAAGAACCACAAAGGAAATCGAGACGTGATGGTCAGAGAGACAGTGGGAAGCCAGGAGAGTGTGAGGTCTTGGAAGTCATGTAAGGGAACCTTCAAGAAGGATGAAAGGAGCAGCTGTGTCAAATGTTTCCTTTATGCCAGGTAAGGGAAAAAGTAATCATTGGAGTCTGTATGCTGGAGGTCAGTGATGAAAGGGTCCTGACAGAAGTCTGATTGGAGGGCCTTAGAAGATGCTGGAGCAGTGCGCAAGGGACGGTCCACATAAACAATATTTCCTCAAGAGGTTGTTATGAGGATGGAAGGAGTGCTTAGAACTGTTTCACATCATTGTGAGCGCCCAATAAATGTTAGCTGTTTTTATTACAAATTTAAATCTCAACTGATGAGGAGAATAGCACTGAGCATAAACAGGCTTCATTCTTTTACAAATTGTTCCTGGGATCGTACGTTGATTGTGATAAAGAAATGATACGGTCTCCTATTACTAATCCTGCAGGAGTTTTTGGCCCATGGCCTCAGCAATGTGATCCCTTCATTTTTCTTCTGCATACCAAGTGCTGCTGCCATGGGAAGGACAGCTGGTCTGTACAGTACGGGAGCAAAGACACAGGTAATAAATAACTATGCCTCGTAGTAACAAAGGACCTGCAGGGCCTTCACATGGCTTCTCAGAGAGTAGAACTGTCTACAAAGCTCTGAGAATGTTGCTACTTTAAATTTTCTAAAAAGTTTCTAGAAATCTTCCCTTCCACTCTCCCTCTTTCTTTCCAGTGAATTGCTTTTCCACAGACTGAGTGATTAAAGGAACACTGTTATAGATAGCTCCACCCCATGGCAACTTTGTTAGCAACCTTTGAGGCCACAGCTCCCTCTAGTGGTGACTCTATTAATCTAAAGTCTGGATGACATTCTTTTTCTACTTTACTCACTTCTTTTACATAAAATAAAGCCAATTCTATGCAAAAATGAGTCCCGGACACTGAAATCCCTATCAATAGCAAATGTGTCAAAGTGCCATTCAATAGCTATGAACATTTTGGTTGAAGAGACAATTGTGTTTTCAGGAACTTAAGTCGATTAAACTTTTTTGGAAGCTAGGCATGATGCTGGTAAATGGTGATACTGACAGGAGGAGGAGGTGGTGGTGGTGGTGGTGGTGGTGGAAATAATATTGAATTGTGTGTCATATTTTTTCCTGTTTCTTTTTATAATATTTTATGTTATTTTTTATTTTGTGTATGAGTGTATTGCCTGCATGTTAAGTGCACCCATGTTGTGCAAATGCCTGTGGGGGTCAGAAGAGGGCATCAGATCCCCTGGAACTGGAGTTATGGATGGTTGTTAGCCGCCAGGTGGGTTCTGGGATTGAACCTGGGTCCCCTGGAAGAGAAGCCAGTGTTCTTAATCACTGACCCTGCCCTCCTGCCCCATACTCCTGACATAAATGAATTCAGTTTGTCTTTTAGGTAACTTCTTGAGAGGTGTAAAATAGCTCTCAGTTTCTCTGTGAGAAAGTTGACAAGAGGAAAGTTGACTTAAGCAATCTGTCTAGATCGCAAAGCTCGTGAGTACCAAGGCTGAGATGGCCATGCAGAGAGATTGGTTCTCGAAACTGCAGTCCCATGCAAGAAAATTAATCTACATCTTAAGAAATCAGCAATAGCTGGGATTGGTGGCACATGCCTTTATTAATCCCAGCACCCAGAAGGCAGAGGTAGGCAGATCTCTGTGAGTTCAAAGCCAGCCTGGTCTACATAGTGAGTTCCAGGACAGCTGGGGCTACAGGGAGACCCTGTCTCAAAAAAAAAAAAGAAAACAATAACAGCTGACCATTACTTAGCAATGTATATGTAAAATAAGAATTGGGTGAGAAATGGTAAAATATTTATGATCATATGCAAACATTTGTCAAGGTTTATCCTATATTTAATAACATAGTTTTTAAGTTGTAAAAAAACACATAAGGAAAGAGTGTGTTTTGTGACCTTGGGAGCAAGTAGGACGAGAAGTACAGTAAACTGTGAAGTGTTGGTTACTAGGATGAATTGACTTGGGATAAACAGATCTCAGGAGCCTTGGAAGGCAGCTGTGTCTTGATAGGGTGAAGGGACTGAAGACAGTCCCTCACCGAACCCTGCTAGGCAGCAGACTGCCAGGCTGATAAGAAATGGCCACCAGAGTCCTTGAGCCCCTCGTTCTGGGAAGAGACATCTTGGTCAGTGATCTTCAGTTATTATCCGTCTCACACAGGACCTTTGTGGAAAAGCCCCGCCCAACTTCACTGTAATAATATCACCTGTCTCAGAAACTTTCCCTTGAAGAAATAAACTGAAGTTTGCAAAAGACAAGCAGTCCCAGGGGTGGACACTGTCATTTTCTGTGCTGTCTGATCTAGGCTCCCAGGGGGTGAAGAGTGTATTAGACATTAGAGAAATTTCTCCACATCCATCTGGTACCCAATGTGAGGCCCAAACCCATGACCCTGAGATTGAGCTAACCGAATACTCCTCTTGATGTAGTAGGCTTGAAGACAGCTCTGCACATATCTTTAAATTTTTTTCTGAATAGGCCATATGCGAAAGCATTTTTCTTAATTTTTTTTATTTCTGTATGTGTATGAATGTCCTGTCTGCATGCAAGTTTGTGCACCCGTGTCGTGCAACGCCGCGGAGGTCAGAAGAGGGTGTCAGATTCCCCTGGAACTGGAGCTCTCCTGGAATTGGAGCCTCAGACGGTTCTCAGTCGCCATGTGGGCGCTGGGAATCGAACCCGGGTCCTCTGTAAGAGCGGTCGGTGCTCTTAACTGCTAGGCCATCTCTCCAGCCCCGTGAAAGCATTTTTTATATGTCATAATTTCACAGAACAACTCCTTAAATGCCCCCGGCTCTCCTAGGTACCAGACTGAGAGTAAATTAACCTGGAAGACAAAAAAGCCCTTCAATTTTTTTTTGCTAATTACAACTCGTGAAAGCATACATAATAAGCACATTACTCAATTAATTAACTTACCACTATACAATCAGAAACATTTTCAGTATGCTCATAGGAATACTATACTATGATACTTTTATATAGTTATCTTGTTTAAAGGCTGAGGGTTCAAATAAGTAAATGGAACTTGCCTACCATGCACAGGGGCCCTGTATTTAATACTCAGACTGACAAACAACAATGTAGTTATTATTTTAAAAGGCAAACATGATCATGTTATTGCTTGCTAAAAGCTTTACATGGGTCTTGGAACTCAGATCTTTAGGTTCCCAAAAGAGCATTGTTTTTTAGACAGGCTCTTCTTTGTCTGTATTCTTTTTTTTTTTTTNGGTTGGTGACTCTTCTGCATGTGATAATGTGGGTTATTAGCACAATTTATCTTTCAAACTAAAGGACTCTACTTGTCCCCAGGCCCCTCTATGTTTTGTCTTTTTTGGTTATTGGTAAATGAAGTGAGAGATTTCAGAAGGAAGCCTGGACACTCATGACTGTGAAGGTTCAGAGCTTCACTTTGAATGTTTCAAGAAGCAAAGAAGTAACAAAGGAGATAGATGATTTGGAATACAATACACTCAATGGGGGGAAAGAAGGGTCTGGAAAATACAAAAGAAGACAGCCCAAGGTAGAATTAACTCTCTCTCTCTCTCTCTCTCTCTCTCTCTCTCTCTCTCTCTCTCTCTCTCTCTCTCTCTCTCTCTCTCTCTCTCTCTCTCTCTCTCTCTCTCTTCTCTCTAGAACAGTTCCCCCTACTCTTCAGATCTCACTGCCACTTCTGTGTCAGTTTCCTTCCTTTTCTTCATAGATTTGAGCACTGCTTGACATTAGGTGCTCATTAGTGTTACTATATGATTAATGTCTTCTTCCTACCCTTGACTTAAAGTCACTAGACAGCACAATTTCTGTTGCCCGTGGTTCACAGAATCAGTGTTCATTTGACCAAATATCTGGCCTGTCACGGTTGCCAAATCACTGTGTGTAGAAACAATGGACAAGAAAGGCGAATAGTCAATAATTATCCATAAATAATTTGCCGGTTTTGTTGACATTAGTCAGGAATTTTTATTGTCATCATAATTTAAATGAACCATAATGTATTTAACACTGAAAAAATGCTATTTAAAACCAGGCATTTGGTGACACACTTTGGAGAAGTACTGTTCAACAGAAACATATTATGAACTACCGAAGTAACTTATATAGAAGGAAAATGACAATAAAGTGATTTAACAGTTCATTTTAACCTACTCGGTGGGATCTAATTATTATCATTCAACATGGAGTCTTTTTAAAAACTATTCATGGTATTTTTTCTGTTCTTAATTTGATTTTTTTCTCTACTTATAGCCTAATAATCTGGTGTATAGTTTACATTTTTAGTCTATATTAATATCAACTAGTTATATTTCAAGTACATAATAGTCTTACATGATGATACTGGGCAGTGGGTTTAGGACTATTTTATGTAAGTGAGTGGAGATTAAAGCCTTTCAGTGTTTTAGAAAATCTATTTAAAATGCTTGAATAGGAATAATTCAAAATACCAATAATTTAATAGAAAATGTTGTGGCCAAAGACACAGAGACATTTCTGTCTTCCACATGGAGAAACCATCTTAGCAGTGATCTCTTTTAGATGTGACACCCAAAGTCTGAATAGCTAAGAAAAGCCTTTAGGAGAGTAGAAATCTTGCTGCTGCCTACACAAACAGCACAGGTGAGCACTTTGTTTCGTCCTTTCCTTCCTCTTTCTGACCTAGAATGTGAACTGTGGGCAGGAACTCATCATCCCCTGGCTGTCTCCCCTGCATGTTTCTCTTTATTTCCAACAGAGGAGCCACACCAGTGCTCTTCAGGGACTTCTGGGGGATCACAGAACCCAAGGGATGCCAGACAGCATCTGCTGCAAAGGTCGTGCAGCCACAACTGAAAACAGCAGCTGGCATGCTGATATTGCCTCTGGGTTCTAATGTGTAAAACTAGATCCTTTTATTCTTTCAAAAGTGTCTCATTGCTCAAATATTCTTTAAAGTCTTCTTAATGAACCTTGTTACTCAGTGCCCTGCCATTATTTTTCTATCTGCCTTCTTTCATATCTTTCACCACTCCAGTACTTTCCATAAATCTGTGCATCCTTTGACCCCTAATCTCACTTTTCCTGCAACTAAAGGTGTGTATAGCTATGGAGAACACTGATGCCTGAGTGGCCATCTTTGTAAGTGATGCGCTGTGTAACGGCGCTGCTGATACAGAGTACAAGTGAGTGCACACACACACGCACACACACACACACGTATACATATGTACAAAGAGTACAAGTGAGTGCCTTATTTCTCCTTTCCCTCCTTCCTTATGAACTGGAGTACACACACACACACACACACAAACATATACATATATATTTATATATGTATATTAATAATGAAACATAAAGAAAAATATGGATTTTATTAACTTTTATGCAGAATTAACTCTTAAATGTGGCTGCTTACAATTTTAAGAGAAAAAAACTTATTGTTAGACATTTACCTAGTATAACATGGAAAGTATTGAAGAGCAAAATACCTGGGCAATGACTGCCCTAGGAGTGGGAACACTTATCTTTATCATCTATAACATCTGACATTTCTTTTTTTTTAGTTAATCTATTTTATTTTTATGTGTATGAGTATATATTGGCTGCATGTGCATAAGTGGACCTGTGTTGTACAATGCACACAGAAGTCAGAAGAGAGCATCCCCCCTGGAACTGGAACTACAAATGGTTGTTAGCCACCATGTTGGTGCTGGAAATTGAACCCAGGTCTGCTGCAAGAGCTGACAATATTTGACATTTCTAAACCACATTATGGTGATGTTTAAAAGGACAGCCTGACTCTCTGTGTCCATAAGGCCAAGAGCAGACCTGAACTGCTGAGAAACTGTTCTTTCAGACTTCTACCATAAATGCGCTCCCAAGAAAAGGCATCACTCATTCCTTATTGAAACAGTATCCCCAGCATGGAATGGAGAAGTAGAAGTCAGACTTCCCCTTATCTTATCAGAGAAAAATTTTGCCATCTGATCCCTAGATTTTGAATACAAACAACTACAGACAGACAGTTCTTAATGTCGCTTTATTTACAATGAGAAAAATCACACTGCTTGCAAGGCTTTAATATGTGAAAACACACATACATACTCTCGTGAGTGGTGGACAAGGGAGGGTCTTAAGGGATTAAGATCATATGCTCAAGTCACAAGATTGGATGGCTCAGTGAGCTTGTTTACATTAAATACAGTAAGCTTTGTTTACAAAATCAAGTAAAAGTCTGTCCAGTTTATGCCCATGTTTTAATAGTCATTCCTACAATAACCTTAATCTATCTGAAAGTTATTAAGGACCTACCTATGCTTTGTTTCTGACACAAAAAGAAGCAAATTAAATATTACTAAGTGAAAAGTTTAATTAAGCTACAGTTTACCATTATTTAGCTGAGATGTAGTCTCTGAAACAGCTTTAGTAGATGGTAATATGTCTAGGAACCTTAAATATCTAACTTCCAAAGTATAGCTCTAGCCTCAGTTTGAACAATGCCAAATAAAACTGCTGGTTACTCTGTGTTCACAGACTCTTCATTGCCTGTGCAGAGTATCAAGTCCTCCACTTTAAATCAGAGCCAGTATTTAAATTAGAAGGGTAATTCCCTTATTATATTCAAGGAGGAAAAAGGGACAGTTACTAAAAAGTAAATAAAACTCAAGAAGTCCAGGAAACAAATCTTTAGAAATCTCTCAGAATCCATATATTTTTGTCATTAGGCTTATTGTCTATATTTGAAGAGAGAGAAAGAGAGAGAGAGAGAGAGAGAGAGAGAGAGAGAGAGAAAGAGATTGAGTGATTTTTGCCCATACTCTTCAATGAGCTAATCTCAGTCCTTTGTTACATTGCAGTGTTTCCATCTTCTTGCTACATACTCAGTAGTCCCACAGTAATCTCTTTTTGTAGTAGGTAGAAAATTTTTCAATATATAGGGTAGTCCCAAAATAAAGTTTCACTTAAAAACTAAGCAGATTAATGTCCTCTACATCATCACACACTATTGAGTGGTTTATACATACATAGACTGAATGAAAAGACAGTCTTAATGAAGAGAAATTTTAAAACAACAACACACAAAACCCAATTGGATCCAGTTTCAGCCCATGCTTCATGTTGTCTTTATTCATTCCAACTTCCTTACTCTTTGACCTTGGACAGGTCACAGTATTTCTGTGCTTCAGATCCCACCAAAGAATTCCAATTACACCTTAAGTTCATTTCAGGTCCCAATACTGATTTATTTGTAGGACACTGAATGTATAGGAGTCAAACATCCCACATAGAGGACAAATGACATTCATTGCCTTTTATCTTGAAATAAAACTTAGCAGCTATCATTTTTCCTGACACATAAACATGCGTTTACTAATCATGCAGTGGGCTGACTGAGTGGGTCCTGGGGCTTGCAGATGAATGCCTAGACTTTCCAGGTCAGAGGAATGACCAATGTCATGCACTATTATTTAAAAATGTTTTATCATTAACTTCTTCAATTACTCCTAAAGGATCAAAATGGGGACAACTCGATATGCTACAATCTCTTTTATGAACAGTTTTTATTAAGTTGTTGATTTATTTACCATGCAAGAATTATTTTCCTATTTACAGCGTCTGGGATACACTAATGAAGAGACGTAGTCAATAAAGTATTAAGCAGACTCTCCCAGCCTCTGGCAACATGCAAAGCCTGCTCTGATCCATTTGAAAGACAGCTTAGCTAAGTAATCACACCACTGCTTCTGTTCTACAACCCTTCCTCCCACATGCACACCTTTCAAAGGCAGCAAGCTCAAGATTAATATCCATGCTGGCATGGCTCTGGCTGTGAACATGAGCCTGCCAGCAACTGTTAGAGATTCCATTTCTAATTTCTTTAACTTCAGGTTTATAAAGTTATATTTAGCTATAGTAAAAGTCACCACTTCTTAGGTGCAAAGCTCACATTATTCAGAAAACAAAAAAAAATTTATATAACCATAAATTCAAAATATAAAATATTTCTATCATTTCAAAATGGGCATTTAACCGTGTCCATTTATACTCAGTTCTCTGTGCCAACCTCTACCCCATTCTATAGTTTTTAAAAAGTAGACCATAATTTTTCTCTTTTTAAAAATGGCATTGGTACAGAACTGTACAGAATTTTGTGCCTAGCTCCTCTTACTGATAATTGAATTCCTCTCACATTTGCTTTCTATTAGTGAGTATTACTTGGAGTGTGTGTCACAATTCATCCTTTCATCAATTAATTGATGGACTTTTCAGTTATTTAAATGTTGTGGTGATTATGAGCAAAGGTGTTATGCTTACCTACAGATATTCACATGAGCATGTACTTTGATTTCTCTTGAGCATTCCTGGGTCAGTGGTAAATGTCTTTAACTCCTTAAAAAACAGTTAGATTGGTTTCAGAGTATCTCTACCATGTCCCAACAGCAATGTTGGAGAACATTAGTGGTCTTTGCCAGATCTTGAAATTTTTTGTGTACTTATTTCAAATTTAAGTCATCTCAGTACATCAAAATTCCTTGTGAAATCTTCATAATGATGTTTCATGCATCTTTGAGGACCTGTGAAGGGCCTTTTCCCCCATTAAGATGACATTTGACCAAACGTTTTTATGAAGTCAGGGACATTTGCTTCTGTGAAATTAGGCTCTCCATCAAGTAGAGTGTTACTAAGGCAGTCAGGTGGTTTGAATTGACCTTTGTCAATAGGCTCAGTCAGAAAGAACATGATATTAAAGACTTCTCAGGATTAGTAAAGTGAAGTCTTTTGAACTGGCGGGGATTGGTGGTACATTCCCATAAAACCACATCATTCCCAGAGCCCTACTGCTGAAGAATACCAAAGAAGACAGTGCTTCAGGAAAAATGTATCATCAGCAGAGAAAAAATACAAAAAAAATTCTTTGCTTATTTTCACACAATCCTCTTAAAATAATAAGTTGAATAAGACCAACAAGGCACAGGCTGAAGAACTTTCAACTGAGATTTTGCTTTCACTGTTAAACAAGCCATTGCTAAGATGCATGAGAAAAGTCAGTAGTGTCCTATTTCTTTCTGTACTTTGTCTCATTACTGACTTCACTCAGTTGCATCAGTTTGTCAGCAGTTACATTTGATGTCTCCCAGTTGCAAAACAGAGATAACAACAGTATGTGCAATTTCACAATATGCCCACATTCAGTTTCTTCTAATCAAGATGAACTAAGATGTAGTACTTTCACCCATAGCGTTGAAATAGCAATAAAGCTCAAGGATTTCCTATTTGTCTGTCTTGTGTCTTACAGGTGGCTTGTCTAATATCTTGCTTATTGGTCCTTGTTGTCATCTATGCAGTAGTACCTTTGCTGTACTGGCTGCCCATGGTACAGTAGTGTTTCTTGTTTTAAAACTATATACTTCTATACTTTTAATAAAAAACATTGTGCATAAAAATGTCTTAGGAGAATAAATTCAATAATCCTAATCTGAAAACCATTTTACATAAGTGAAGACTAAATGTAAAGGAGGATGGAGAGATACCACTTTTGATGAGGGAGGAAAGAGAGACTGTTGTGAGTGTTCTCTAACTCCCAGGCTTCAATGTGAAAATGGTATAGCAAATTAAAAATACTCTCATGTAAAAAGTAGACTTTAGGAACTAGGGGTGTAGCTCAAATGTAGAATACTAAGCGAACATGTATGTCGCACTGACTTTAAGCCTCAGCAGTGAGAAAATTTGAGTTTTGAAGAACTTTAGCAGAATTTTATAGAAAATGTGGGGCAGGGAAAGGGACTGGGGAACAAAATCTGTCTTTACAACTTAACTCACTTTTTAGTAGTGTGACTCAATATCAGAGCCTGTGGTTCACCCTGCCTTTCATAAGCCAGATGCTCCAAAGTGAACCAAGATACCATCCCAGTCTTAAGGAAGCTCGTCTCAGTACTTGGTTGTGCAAATTCTTAATTATTCCAATGAGAGAAAACATTTCTGTAAGAAGGATTTTAATATTCAAGTAATTTTTCAAGAGTTATAAATATAATTAGGTGAAAGCAGAAAATTGATGTTAAGGCACTATTAAAAATTGGGCCGGGCGTGGTGGTGCATGCCTTTAATCCTAGCACTTGGGAGGCAGAGGCAGGCGGATCTTTGTAAGTTCAAGGCCAGCCTGGTCTACAAAGTGAGTTCCAGGACAGCTGGGGCTACAGGGAGACCCTGTCTCAAAAAAACAACAAAAAAAGTATGGCATATATAATTTTATTTATATATTACATAAATTATATATATTACATATATAATTATACTATATAATTTTCACAGTAAACACAGTTCAAACAAATGACAGTGGCTATAACTAAAAAGACACTGGAGCTTATATATTCACCCTTATAATAGTTCACTTTCTTTTTTTTTTCTTTTCTGTTTTTATAATTATAACAGTTTTACCCCATGGTTTCTTAAGATTGGTATTATATTCCTAAGGTACAGTAATAAGTTAATTTTAAATAAACAAATATTAGTTTACTATAATTGATGACAGCTTTTCTCTAGAATTCATTTTAAAAGCAACAATAACTTTGTCCTTTCAAATTTGAATTAAAGTCTTTGCCTTGCTTCTCCATCAACTTATTTTTTCATTTGTAGTGTGTTCTTGCAAGCATTATTGTTGTGGGACTGAAGGGAATGTTAATACAGTTCCGGGATTTAAGAAAATATTGGAATGTGGATAAAATTGATTGGGTAAGTAGAAATTTGATCAAACATTTTCCTATTTGGCCTAAGCACTTGTTACCAAATTCTCTATTCTGCTTTAATTCTCAAAAGATGGATGAAACCATTTGAAACTTGTTTACTTTCCAAACTTCCAATTATTGTTTACAGAACTTGAATGAAAGTATTTGATGGATATGCAGTTTGGAAACTTTTAAAGACATGCTAGTTAATTTTTGTGGATTAAGGATTCTCAATTTTTATTTTGAATTGACTTTGAAAGTAGAACTTATCAAGGAAATAAGTATACACTGAGAAAAATATGTTGACAAATAGTGTGTATGAAAACCCTTATTAAATATATGGCACATGAATCTACCATGGACCTCTTAATGGTTACCATATTATTTCTAAATGCAATATGTCTTTTAAATCAATTACACTATGAGGAGAATTGGTTTAATATAATATTATTGGGAACAGATTTTATGCTAAATAATAAGAAAGTGTGCTTTTGAATAACTGAAATATCTAACATGCTTGCAGTCTAGAGAAACATGTCTATATCAAATCTTCCCATGAATATTCCCTGTTTATCTTTATATGGCATTTAGCCTAGTGATATTTCATGATCTATGCATTTTCTCTCCTGATCCTTTGGTTTATGAAACTTTGGAGTGTATCATTGCTGGTGCCTACTTTTATATCATTCCCCCACCCCAAGCTCTTACCATAGTATAATTCTGCATATATGAGAAATGTAAAGATGAATAAAAAATTGACGTTCTGGACATTTATCAGCTGTGCAGGGAGAAGACAGAGGAACATTAGCACTCACTGTTAGTTGTTTTAAAGATACAGAGTTGGGGCTGGAGAGATGGTTCAGCAGTTAAGAGCACCAGCTACTCTTCCAAAGTACCCAAGTTCAAATCCCAGCACCTACACAGTGGCTAACAACCATCTGTAACTCCAGTTCTAGAGGATCCAATCCCTTCTTTTGACCTCTGCATGGATTGTCTGACACCGGTGCACTTACACACATGCAGGCAATACACTCATACACATAAAATAAAAATAATAAAATATTTTAAAAGATGCAGGGTTTTGTTCATGAGTCACATTGTTGCTCCTCTGATTCCATGAGTCAGTTCCCTTAGCGAGCCAAGGGGCAAGTGGAGAATCCTCCATGGAGGGCAGGAATCTGAAAGAGAGAGAGAGAGAGAGAGAGAGAGAGAGAGAGAGACCCAGGAAAGAGACCTGGGAGAGATTCCAAAAGAGGGAACAACTCGTTTATTGGAAGGAGTTGGGGGTCTTTTATATTAACATTACCAGGCTTTTGAGGTGGGAATGGGGGTTAGGAGGTTAAGGGTAATTTCACGGTGTCTATGGAAGGTGCCAGCCCTTGAGATAGTGCAGAAATGTGACACATTTTTCTGCCCGGAACTTCAAAGCAAAGCTTTAAGACTTTCCCTCAGGATCTTCTAAACTTGTGTTTATTTCCAGACATTCAATGATAGAATACAGAAGTCATTGGTCAACATGACTTTAAATTTTATGTGTGCTTGCTTGCTTCTATAAATGAATACACAATGAACTTTGTTGCTCCTACCCACAGAGTTTAGTCACATTTTTTTTTACTATTTCTGTGGTTTAGGATACAATAGAAAATTCTATGAGCCTCAGAGAAATTTTTGGTTTCAGGATTAAGCATCATTTATAAAATTTCCCCTAACATGTATTTGAATATTGTGTTCATCTCTCTTCTTAATGAAGGGATGTACTTATTAACATTATTTTGTTTTCATATCTACATATTTCCCAATTATTTTGTCTTTTTCTGTATGTAGTTTCTTTGAATTGTTCATTGTATATCTGATTATGTAGGGCTACTATGTTTATTCTACTGTGTAGCTTTAAATATTGCATATATATTGCTTTAATTCACTTTCCTTCTTTCATTTTTCATTTCTTTTTATCTTTTCTCTCTTTTAAAAATAAATAAGGTGTATCTTTGGATTTTCATGTGTATTTTGAGATCCCCCCAACAAGCTAATTACATATGCAAATCTGTCCTTTGTCTCTATTTGATGCTTTTCTTTCTTTCATTCATTTTATTCTTCAGCTGAGAGGTGACTTAGTGATTCCTTTAGGATTACAGTTCAACACAGTCATAGCAGGAGACTGGAAGTGAGCATTGCAGTCCATGGTTCTGACGTAGATATATCAGCTGAAGATGTGTTACTAGTTGAAGGAAAGGTTCAGAAATCACAGGCTCTGGTGACATAACACCATCAGCTCTGCATTTTCCATCTTCCTATATCTCCAATTGTAATTATTATTTTGATTGTCAAAATGAGTGGATCAAGAAGCATCTTGGAGATTAGTGAAGCACACCTCTGAGTAAGTCTGTGATAATATTTCTAGAGAGAGTTAGCTAAGGGGCAAAGGCCTTCTCTGGGTATGGATATACCATCCCAAGGCAGGGGACCAGGTAAGGAAAGAGAAGAAAACCTCCAACAGTCATCCTCTCTCCTTTGTCCTGAAATAAATACTTTTTTTCCAGGGTGTTTTCCTTGGCTATTTGTCATCATGATGAACAAGTATTTAATGCACTCATAGTTTGTTGTTTCTTTTTTTTTTTTTGGTTGGGGAAGTAGGTTAGTAATACTAATGGTATTATATTTTCCATGCAGTCCTGTTTTAGCAAAGGAATCTCTAATGGTTCATTTGCTGTTTTTCTGTGAGCCCTATCTTAGCTAGAGAACTTAAATGTTCTTTTCTCTAGAGGCTGTTATCAAGAAGGTTATTGTAAAGGAATCTCAAGATTCTGATGGTCTTGCAAAATTTCCTAGTTGATTGGAATCTGAGGATATGTTCTTGGATTGCTATGACTTCCTTGATTATCATTCAAATTTTTATTTATTTCACAGGTTAATATTTTACTTGTAGTTAGGGGTTTAAGAACATGTTTCTTTTTTTTTCATTGAAGCTGGCTTTGCTTTTATAGGATTATTTTATATTGTTTATTTTGCCTTATTTTAACTCAGTATCAAATGCTGTCCTGGAGTGGCCCAGTAGGAAGTTTGCATTTCTAGTCATAACAGCCAAGTGCTATGGAGGCAAAGTAAAGGCCTTAGATAATTCAGAAAAGAGGCAGTATAAAGTAGGCCTTCACTGATGAATCCAGGAAAGGAAGTGGTTTCAAATACTTTTTAGTTAATAATTGAGAGAAACTGGGATGGGATTGGACAAGTAGTTGAAACAGCAAAAGAGTAAAATATGATTCTGGCTGTTGTTTGCATAAGAATCTTAGCTTGTGGGTTAGAGAGGTGGCTCAGTGGCTAAGAACAGCAGGGCTGTTCTTGCCGAGGACCTGGATTCAAATCCCAGCACCCACATGTTTCACTAGCAACTGTTCATAACTCCAGTTCTAGAGGATCCAACAACTTATTCTGGCCTTAGTGGGTTTGCGTGCACTTACTTACATGAGGTAAAACATGCATTCACTCAACAAACAAACAAATAAATACACAGATAAATAAATAAATAAATAAAAATTTAAAAAAGAATCCTTTTATTATTGAAGAAGAATTGTGGAGGAAGAGCAGATTTGGGGATAAATTGAAAGCATTTTATAACTAATTTTAAAAATAGTTTAAGATTCTGAAATTATGAGTTACCAAGATGGCTCAGCAGATAAGATTACCTCCGCTAAGCCTAACAGCCCGAGTTAGATCTCAGGGACCAACAGGGTGGGAGGGGAGAACCCACTCCCAGTAGCTGTCATTTGATCCACACATGTGTGCTATGGGATACATTTGCCCTATCCACCTAACATGCACAAATGTGCAAGAGATGAATAAATAAAACGTAAAAAGAATTAAAAAGAAATTGGTCATCTGCTGATCAGATGTGGTATTGAAAACTTGAAGTTGGGAGGCAACGTTTTGTATGGTAAGAAATATGTAAGACCAAGAAACTGAGCAAGAGGATGTGGGTGTATCATGTCCACGATGAGCCAATGGCGCTGGCCTAGCTTGCAAGGACATCCTGTGGTAATAGTGGATAGATGGCCATTAGCTGTTTCATCAAACATCTTTTTGTATGCATGTGGTGTGTGTGAGTGTGTGTGAGTTTGTGAACAAAATAAGTTAGAAGGTGTAAGATTTAAAAGTAATCTAAGTAGACTTCGCTTAAAAAATGGCAGTCTTACTGGAGTAAGATCTTACAACTCAAATAAATTAAAAAATAAATCAAATAGGAAGAAAGGAAGGAAGGAAGGAAGGAGACGGAAGAAAGAAAGGAAAGAAAAAGAAAGAAAAGAAAAAGAAGAAAGGAGAAAAAGAAGAAAGAGAGGAAAGAGACAAGGAGGGCAGTTTTTTAGTCTTCAAATCTTTTTAGTGACAGATTGATTCTATTTTAGCTGTGTGCCAAAAAAAAAAAAAAAAAAAAAAACCTGTGCAAAAATAATGAAGAAATAGGACTCTAGATGAAGGTTTTATTCACAGGTTTAGAACTGAGCTCAAGAAGCTGAATAGATATATATGAATGTAACCGTATGGCTCCATCACCCAGCAGATTGGTCAGGGAAAGGTGAGGTGATCCGGTAGCTACTAAACTGTTTTCTTCTGATGCACTGTCTATCAGAAGCAAGAATAGATGTTTTCTGGACTTAAGCTCAACTGTGAGGTTAACTTATATTTGGGGCTTATGATTATCAAATTGTTTTTTTTTTTTTTTCAAAAAAGAATGTGAGGGGCAACAGCTTACCAATTCCTGATATCTGTGATACGTTACTGATATTTGGGCCTTTAACAAGAGTTGTAACAGAACACTGTTGGGGCTTATTTTAACTAAGGAATTATTTACTAACCTTTAGTTAACTTCCATTTGATATTTTTCAAAGCTATAAAGTAACCTCAGGAAATAAACAAAGCATTTGTAGAGCCTAACTTATAATAGATGATGTTGTGTACTCAGAGCTATACTTTAAAAATAGAGCCAGACTGTAATGAAATTTCTGGCTGCTCTAATGAATTCCAGCCTCCGGGCTCTGTGGTTTTTAAGTGGCAGGATTTTTAATTCCCTAAGCCACCCTGGAATCGTGGCACATCATTCTGGCACACTCAGGAAGGCTCAGATAGCCCTGTGGATGAGCAAGGCTCTGAGTCATCATGGGAAGCTGATCCTGACCAAACACTAACAGCCCTATTTTGTGTATGATTAACCATAGTGTAATGGATTTGTAGAAAGAATACACTGCATATGAATAGAAGTCTAAAATGGCTGCCAGTTTTTCTGAATAAAGGTGAATCAACTCAGGGTCCAAGATGACAGGCTGGGGCGATGACCTAGAATTCCATTTAGTGGAAATAGTTCTTAACACAGTCAATTAAATGTATATATTTGCCGCGCCTGAGCATGGTGGGCAGGGGACGGGGTTGGACTCAGGGACGGTGGCCTCCGTGTTCTACGGCCGGCAGTTGGCTACCGCAGTCCTAAGGAGCCACCAGCCGCATGCCATGCTGCGGGCTGCCCCTCAGGTTCTTGGAAACTCTGGATTGTTCAATAAATATGGTCTCCAAATGCAACAGCAACAACAAAGGAATCTCTCACTCCATGAATACTTAAGTATGGAATTGTGGCAAGAAACTGGTGCTGTTCCCAAAGGATTTGTAGCAAAGTCAGCAGATGAAGCTTATGCAACTGCCAAAAAATTAGGTTCAAAGGAACATTTTCAAGTGGCCTCAAAGGAGGGGTGAAGATCATGTTCTCTCCCGAAGAAGCAAAAGCTGTTTCCTCACAGATGATTGGGAAAAAAAAAAAATTGATTACCAAACAGGAGCAAAGGGCAGGATATGCAATCAAGTTTTGATCTGTGAGCGAAAATACCCCAGGAGAGAATACTACTTTGCAATAACAATGGAGAGGTCATTTCAAGGTCCAGTGTTGATAGGAAGTTCACAAGGGGGTGTTAACATTGAAGATGTTGCTGATGAGAATCCTGGAGCCATAGTTAAACAACCTGTTGACATTTTTGAAGGGATCAAAAAGGAACAAGCTGTGGCACTTGCACAGAAGATGGGATTTCCAAGTTATAGTGTGGATTCTACCACAGAAAACATGGTCAAGCTTTATAAACTGTTTCTCAAATATGATGCAACTATGGTAGAAATCAACCCAACGGTAGAAGATTCAGATGGAGTGGCGTTGTGTATGGATGCCAAGATCAATTTTGATGCAAATTCAGCCTATCCTCAGAAGAAAATCTTTGACCTTCAGGACTGGAGCCAGGAGGACGAAAGGGACAAGGATGCAGGGAAGGCCAGTATCAAACACTGGCCTGGAGGGAACCATAGGCTGCTAGTGAATGGTGCTGGCTTGGCTATGGCCACAATGGACATAACCAAGCTGCACGGAGGGACTCCAGCCAACTTTCTTGATGTTGGTGGTGGTGCCACAGTGCAGCAAGTGACAGAAGCATTTAAGCTGATCGGTTCTGACAAAACAGTACAGGCTATTCTGGTCAACATTTTTGGAGGAATCATGAGATGTGATATTATTGCAAAGGGATCTAGAAATTAAAATACCTGTGGTGGTGTGGTTCCAAGGTACACGAGTTGACGATGCTAAGGCATTGATAGCACACAGTGGACTTAAAATTCTTGCTTGTGATGACTTGGATGAAGCTGCTGAAATGGTTGTAAAGCTCTGTGAAATAGTGACCTTGGCTAAGCAAGCCCATGTGGATGTGAAATTTCAGTTGCCAATCTGAGCAAGAACCTGGTGAGTGGCTGATGGTGTTAAATGGGCTATAATTCTTTAAAATACTGTGGTCTGTGTTCTTTTTAGTGTGAAGATTGTAATTGCCATGTAGGCACACAAACCTTTGAAAGCATTTGGTCTGTATCTACTTCTGCTGCTCAGAATGGACTGTTATATAAAGAATGTATAATGCACATTTCTAGTTTCTTTCCTGCTTCTTCTACAGAATGACTGTCACTTGTATGCCTGTCTCTGTTGTTGGACACAAAATTCTTCATTGATAAGAGACCTATAAATGAAATAAAATGAAGATAAATATTCTTTAGTATGAAAATATATCTAACAGCTGAATTAGGACAGTGGTTTGTTAAAACAATGTTTTGTATAAGAATTGTTTATCTTCAGCACCAAATACCTTTAAATGTGTCAGTCACTATTTATTCAAAGAGCTTTCAAACACTCCTCAGAATATTCTTTTACGTAGAGTAACTTGTTAATTATTTGAACATTGTTTCAATCATTATAAGTCAATGATAACTGGGAGTCTTCATGATTCTGTGGTATTAAAAAAGCGACCTGCATCAAATAAACACATTTACTAAAAACTTGGTAGGCAAATTTGAGAACACCAATTTAAGTTAATAAAATTTTATATAAAAAAGAAAAAAAATAAATGTATATATTTGTAATTTACTACAAAATGTTTCTGTCTTTTACATTAAAGAAAAACAATTTTACAGATAAATCCCTTCCATTTGCTTCTCAGGGCTTAGCTTTTCAAAATATCTTGTTATTTCAAACCAGCTTGGTATAGATAAATAATACAGACCAAGTTTTCATGCTTTAAAAAAATTCCCTTTACAAATGTTTATTTCAAACTTGTCTGAAAAAAATAATTCCTATATACCCATCCCCCAAGATTTTATGCTGTTTTTCCAGATTACAGATTTTAAAAAATTTTTTATTTAATATATTTTATTTAGTTTTTTTATCTTTATTTATGTGTATGAATGTACTGTCTGCATGTAGGTTTGTGCACCCGTGTCATGCAATGCCGCAGAAGTCAGAAGAGGGTGTCAGATTCCCCTGGAACTGGAGTTCTCCTGGAATTGGAGTTACAGACGGTTCCCAGCCACCATTTGGGTGCTGGGGATCGAACCCCGGTCCTCTGCAAGAGCACTTGGCGCTATTAACCGCTAGGCCATCTCTCCAGCCCTCAGATTACAGATTTTTAATGTTACTTTCTCACCCTTGCATTCATGGATGGAATTATGTTATATGAGATTTTTTGTTTGTTTGTTTGTTTTTTTTCAAGACAGGGTCTCCCTGTAGCCCCAGCTGTCCTGGAACTCACTCTGTAGACCAGGCTGGCCTTGAACTCACAAAGATCCACCTGCCTCTGCCTCCCAAGTGCTAGGATTAAAGGAGTGCGCCACCACACCCGGCATGAGATATTTTACAAAGCAGAAAGAAAACAAATTACAATTGTATCCATAGGCAGAATGAGATGGGTTATTAGGGGAAAAAAAGAGTTTGAAAATTAGTCAAGTATCTGATAAATACAGGATTTTGTATATGAAAATATAAATTTCCAGATTTCATAAATATTTTTTTGTTATTTTTAGAAGATATTTTGCATCATGGAGCTTAGAAATTTCAGCCATACATACTACATAAATCTTGTTGCAATTATAATTTCAAGTGGTGGGCAAAACTACAATAAATTTGGAATTCCAATTAGTAGAGAATTTGGAGTTTCTTGAAAATGTTTTAAATCTTTGTAAGAACTAAGTTAGCTTTGCTTTGTAAGCTTTTACAATAGGTGGCTCTTAGAAATTAAAGTTAAAATAATCTTTGTAAGACTTGATCTAAAAGTAGCATTGTCAGTTTTGTGTAATCAGTTATTTTAACACTAAACTTTAAGAATCTTATATAGTAACAAAGTACATCAGTTATTTTTATAGTAATCCTACAAAGTGGAGTATTTTGAGGAATGACAAAAATCTGCAAACAATTGCTTGCAATATTGCAACATTAAATAAAAGGAACAAATTTATGATATGTTTCTGACCGTATTCATACCAACTATTTATACATGTAAAATATAGTGCTTATTGGAAATTGGTCAAGTGTTGAAAATATCTGTAAATAAAACAATGAAACTTCCTTGTTTCCACCTCTGAGAGTCTGATGGAGCTAGGGTTAGCTTCTGTATTTCTGGGCTTGTGCTCAAGACTTCTTAAATAATACATTCCTGGACTGTCAAGATGGATAAGTATGTTAAGACACTCTGCATCAAGCCTGAAGTTTCTGAGTTGGATCCCTAGAATCCAAATGGTAGAAGGAATGAACTGAGTTTTGCAAGTTTCCTGCTGACCTCCATATATGCATCACGGCCTGCTCACCCCACCACCCCTTACATACACACACTCATGCACACACACACACACAAACACACACTCACGCACAAGCACACATGCATACACACACTCATGCACAAGCACACATGCTCACACACACGCACAAGCACACATGCACACACACATACACACACACACAGGCACACACACACATATGAGATATTTGATCACCGTAATATTGTTGATTATGATTGTGAAGAGTTTAGCAATCGTGAGAAATGTTAGAATGCACAACTCACATCTTCTGTTTCCAGTACTTCTGTTCTCTCTTTCAGGGCATATGGATCAGTACTTACATCTTTACAATATGCTTTGCTGCCAATGTGGGACTATTGTTTGGTGTTGTCTGCACCATAGCTATAGTGATAGGACGCTTCCCAAGGTAAGGTTCTGTTTACTCTGTTTATTCTTATGCAACAGCAAATGACATGGTGTTATAGTTACTTTTATTTCTATACACCATGAAGTTCTATAGCCAGAGAAATAGAGAAGATAATAGATAAAAATGTTTTATCCACACACTATATATTAATAAACATCATAACAAATCCTTGGGAGAGACCAACTTAAAAGGTGGATGTTTTTATTTTGCCAGATGATTTCTGAGGTTGCTTTGGGCCTGTGGTGGCCCAGTGCACTATGGCAGAGGAAATCTTGTTACTTCCAAGTGAATGGGAAACACAGAGAGAAAGGGGTGTTGTTCCCAATATAGCCTTCAAGTACACACTTCCAGCTTCCTGTGATCCAGTGTCCTTTCATTAGTCCTGAACTCTTCAAATTCCATCATCTCCTACAAGCCATAACAGGCTGACAAAGCTAGCCTTCAGCACATGGGCATTCAAGGGCCACTTAAAATTCAAGCCAATTCGGGGCTAGAGAAATGGCCTAGTGGTTAAGAGCACCAACTGCTCTTGCAGATGACCCGGGTTCGCATCCCAGCACCACATGGTGGCTGAGAGACCTCTGTAAACTCCAAATTCAAGGGGAGAACTCCAGTTCCAGGTGGAAATCCGACACCCTCTTTGACCTCTTGCCAGCATTGCACGGAACATGGGTGCACCAAAACCAACAAAGACTTCACATTAATCATATAAATAAATAAAAAAAAATATATAAAAAAATCAAGCCAATTCATAAAATATATTAAAATAAACAAATCCCTTAGACATATACTGTACCATAGGAATTAAGGTAAGTGATATAATATTAAATAAGACATAAACCATATGTCAACAATCATCATTTGGAAAAAATTAAACAATAAGAAATTTTTATTTTTCAGAAGCCAGATCATTTCTTGAAGATTGCTCTTTTGCCTGAACACCTGCCCCTGTTTTGAATATCGATGAATTTCCTTCCTATACTCCTAGTGCTCATCTAATAATTCTTATACTTAGTTCTGATATTTCTCTTGATATTATATGCGAAATAACATATACTGAGCCTGTAACTTAAAATAAAGCTATAATATTATAAATATGTAAACTTTCATCTGTATCCATTTATATTTATGGAACCACAAAATACAGATTCTTATTATCTTGTCCATTTTGGCATTGATTCCCTTTCTTTCAACTCCTTAAAACAAAATTTAATCAAATATAATATGCTCTTTAACCCTTTCTCTTTTATAATTCCTTATCGGTCTAGCTCTTACAGCTTGGAGGTATAGGGCTCTGGGGACTTAAGGCAAATTATATTTATTAATCTCCTGTGAGATGCCTCTGTTGTCATTTCTGTGCCTTATCATCCTAGAAAATATAGATTTACTAATATCATATAGATAAATCAATTATAGAATTTATACTTAAGATAAAAGAGTTTATCCCTTTGATTTCTCAATGCTAATATAGAAATCTGGAAATAACTTGTATTTTTCATCTGCCTTAAATTTAGAGCAAAGGCTTTAAGTATAAAAAACATGAAAGAAATGGAACTTATGAGGAAGACGGAAATGGATGATGTAAGTTTAATTTCCTTTTTTTCCTTCATGCAAGTATTAATAATATTTGTGGATAAGGGAGTTTTAAAGTGTCATAAAAAGCAGATACATTATGAAATTTTATAATTTTTCTATTAATTACCATGGTTTCCAGTGCTTTATATGTGGACATCAGATACATGGCAGTGAACAAGCTACAAACTGGTAGAGAAAAGAGAAAATCTCATTGAATTTCAGATTCAGAGTAAATCATACCATGGTTCATAGATTTTAACTTCACAGTTGATTTGTGACTCTGATTACTTTGGGTACTTGAAAGCGTTTCTACTGATAAGTTGCATAAAATAAATAAAATGATAATATTTTCTTAGTTAAGTGATCAAGAAAGAGAATAGAGACAGGAACAATGTCAAGAAGATTATTATGATCAAACACATTTAACGCACATATGAAATTCTCAAGGAATCAATCAAAATATTATTAAAAACCCACTCAATGAGACCAAATCTTTAGTAGACAATGATTAAAAAAAATGATTCCAGAATGCTAATAGAAGTAGACTTTCACATAGGGGAAAACATTACAGGAAACTAGATCACATAAACTATTCTGTACTGTTGCTTATGCCTAGGGGGGCATGTGATGGTGCTTGAATTCTATTTTATTTCTTATTAAAGTTGTTCTTTGATAATTTCTTACATGGCTACTTTCTTTTTTATATATATTATTTTTTCCCTTTTTTTATTTGAGGTTTTGTGTATTTCATACTCATTTTCCAATTAGTTCAGGCATATATCCCCTTCCCTTCCCCACCCCCACCCTACCCGTACCCAGATCATGCATTCTGCCATAACTTTTCTGCGCTTTCTCTAGTTTTTGTTTTTTTTTTTTAAACATAAGGTAGGGGGTACTAGTCTGGTGATACAAGCATCCTTCATGCAAAACCTATCTGCAGGCTGTTGTGCCCAAACACCTACAGCCCCACCATCCAGTGGGGGGTGACAGGTTGTTTGTTCAATCAAGTTGATCAAATGAGTGTCCAGACTACATTGCTGTAGTTTCACCATTCACCCCAATCGCAGCCCTTACATTCTACCACGCCCCCTCTTCCGCAGATTGTTCCCTAGGCTTAGAAAAGGGGTACTGGTGGATGAGAAGCAAAACAGTCTACTTTCTCTGGAGCTGTTGTCTTGGTCTCTAGTCAATTCTGGCTTTTTTCTTTCATGGGCTGCCAGCTTGTCCAGGCATAACCTTTCAATCCTACTAATGAAGCACATGCAATTAGATATATAGCTACTTAAGCAGTATAATATATAGCCTTTCAATCCTACAAATGAAGCTCAAGCAATTAGATATATAGGATTTAAACAGTACTAATTTTTATGGTAGGTTACCTTGTTATAGACACAGATGTTTGGATGGTATGTTAATCCATGAATTTATTTTTAAAAGCCATCTTTTTAGTAAATATAATATCTGATGCTATTAAAAAAAGTACATTAAAACATATATAATTTTGTTATGTAATTTAGCAATGTAAAGTAATATTACTTTTACCTGCATGTAACTCTACTGTTAAAAGGTGAATCCTTAAACATGTTTTGGAATTAACCAATAGCTTATTTTCAGATGTCATAATTTGGGTATATGTGTGTAGTGTATGCACACATACTCTGGAATAATATAAAATTAATATAATAATATAAAATCAAAGGGAACAACAACAAAGACTTATTCAAAGAACTGACTGAAACAGTAAACTTCCTCCCCAAACAGTAAACCTCTGCATCAAAAAAAATCAAAAAATGACATGCATGGCAAAATGCACAAGCTCTGGTTGGGAGGGGGGCATGGAAAGTGGAATGGGTCTAGATTTGATTAAGAAATGTTGTATGAAAGGCACAAAAGTTGAATAAAAAATTAAGAAAAAATAAGGAAAACAGAAAAAAAGACCTATCAATTCTAATCTGTGTTTAGCAAAATATGCTCACCAATGCAATAGCAACATGAATATTATGGGAATTATAAGCTGGCTTCCAATTGGATTTAATGCAAGCTTCACCAGATAGAGTCCATCCTGACATTGTTATCAAGGCTAAGAACCTGTAACTAAAGAAGTCACAGACAACAGGAAAGAAATTTCAATTATATTCTGCCAATGGATATAGTATTAAACTGATTCCTTATTACTTATTTTTATACCCATAGATTAGAGCCTCAGAAGTTTTGTAAGAGTCCTTATTTTTTTCAGTTCAAAAAGTGATTTTTATTATTTTTTCCAATTTTTTTATTTTTATTTTTTAACAATAGGTAATAAGTTATGAGTACAAGCATCATTCATGTAAAACCAATTTGCAAGCAGCTATGCCCAAACCCACACAGCCCATGTCTCCCGCCATCCAGCTTGTGGGGCTTATATATACAATCATGTTGATCAAATAAGTGTCCAGACTATGTTGCTGTAGTTTCACCATTCACCCCAATCGCAGCCCTTACATTCTACCACACCCCCTCTTCCGCAGATTCTTCCCTAGGCTTAGAAAAGGGGTACTGGTGCATGAGAAGCAAAACAGTCTACTTTCTCTGGAGATGTCGTTTTTGACTCTGATCAGTTCTGGCTGTTTCCTTTCATGGGTTGACAGTTTGTCCAGTAATAACCTTTCAATCCTACCAATGAAGCACAAGCAATTAGATATATAGGTATTTAAACAGTACTAATTATTATGGTAGGTTACTTTGGTATAGACACAGATGTTTGGATGTTATGCTAATCCATGAATTATATTTTTTCTGTAAAAGATGACAAGGTCTTACTGTGGCTTATAACTTCTCCTAACCATTAGAGGATGTAAGCTTGTGGCATCAGCCATGAATTATTCCTCCAAGGAGAGAGCTAATAGCCAATTAGATTTGGGTTATACAGACATGTGACTGCCACTGCTGCACAGTATTTCCAGGCAGGTAAGGTGTAGCTGATGCTGACGGAGGAGTCTTGCTTGACTCAAGGAGACCAATTTTTGCTTTATTGGTTCAGTGGCATTTGGTAACACTCTCTGG
>VZQC01013302.1:3610707-3622097 GCA_009823505.1 Rhizomys pruinosus
TACCTTCCTGGAGCAGTGGCGGGCTGGGCGGGCTGGTCCTGTGCCCTGCTCAGCACCAGAATATGGCTTCTGCGCCTGGCTCCAAACCCAGAATCACCTCCCACTTGCGACTATGGGGGGGGCGGGGCCACCCAGCCGGGTAGCCGCGCTCTGGCGGGATCTAGGGGTCCAATCTAGATCCGCCAGCCCCTGGCCCCTATGCCACAACTCAGCAAATCAATTGTCCTGCACCCGTGGATCAATGTCCTAAGTTTACCTCCCTGGAGCAGTGGCGGGCTGGGCGGGCTGGTCCTGTGCCCTGCTCAGCAGAGTTTATCTTTCTTAATGGTTTATTCAACTGCGTTTACATCCTCGAGTTTTATCATGGGTGTGTTTGACTTCTAACAGTTAAGTACTGCTGTCAAACTGTATATGATGATGCATCCAAATATTGTCCTTTTCCTTCTTCTTAGTAAACATGCTATCTGGAAGGAAATACAGAATAACACTGTACATTACTTCTTTCACCCTGAAAACAAACTTGCCTTTTGCTTCTGTAAACGAGGTAAAGCAGATTCACTGAAAATGGCTTCTGTAAATCATGGCATTATCTAATTACTAAGAGCTTGAAAATAGGAGTCTGATGTTGTATCATGATTTGGTCTATTTCTTTCCTCTTAGTTAAAATTTTTTCTACCTGCATGTACGAAGCAGAATGTGCACTAGAGCTTTAACACATCCAGTACATAAATAATCAAGTACTTTGCCTCAGTCAAAGAGTTAAAGCAGAATCACTGCAAATGGCATCTGTAAAACATGGCAATCTCTCAGCTTGAATACACGCATTTCTAAGGCATTGAGTAGTAGCCCTCATTTCAAATCTGCTGTAGCAGTAGAGTTTAACTTTCTTAATGGTTTATTCAACTGCATTTATATCCTCAAGTTTTATCATAGGTGCGTTTGACTTCTAAAAGTTAAGTACTGCTGTCAAACTGTAAAATGACTCATCCAAACATTGTCTTTTTCCTTCTTCTTAGAAAACGTGCTGTGTAGGAAGAAGTACAGAAGAAGAAGTTACATTAGTTCTTAATTTACTTCCCCTTAAGCGAAGTAAACTTGTACTAACATTTGTAAAACATGGCATTTTCTAGTTAGTAGAGTTTGACAACAGGAGTCAGATGATGCATCCTGAACTTGTCTCATTCTTGCCTCTTAGTAAATATTCTTTCTGTTGACTGTAGCCAGAAGAATGGACACTAGCTTTTTAACACATCAAAGAAGTGAAAAAACATGAGTTCATTTAACTCCCACATGGAGTTTAAGCAGAATCCCTGAAAATTTCTTCCGTAAAACATGGCGGTACTCCAGCTTGAATACACGCATTCCTCCGGCAAGGATGGAGTAGACCTCGTTTCAAATCTGTTGTAGCAATATAGGTTCATTTTACCAAAGGGTTTTTTCAACTCTGTTCAACTCCTCGAGTTTAAAACAGGTGTGGTAGAATGTAAGGGCTGTGATTCGTTGAATGGTAAAACTGCAGCAATACAGTTTGGACACTTATTTGATCGACTTGATTGTACATTTAAGCCCCTCCAGCTGGATGGTGGGATCCTTGGGCTGTGTGGGTTTGGGCATAACTGCTTGCAAATTGGTTTTATATGAAGGATGCTTGTACTAAAAAAAAAGGGGGAGCTAGATACTGAAAAGTCTTTAAAGCAGGTTTTCATGTCAATCCTGAAGAAGGCCAAGAGCTTGGAGGAAGAAGTTATTAAAACACACTTTGTAAGATTTGCAGTTTAAAAGGGTATACTTAAAAATAGCATATATTTATATAAAGAGGTATTTCAATAGAGGTTTATACAGAAATACAAAATAAACCATATAAGTTAGTAAACTTGATTTCTCTGAAATCATCGTCCAGTCATATAGCTTTAAAGAGGAAAGTGTATATTGGGTAAAATTTATTTGGCAGGTACTCAACTCTGCGAAGCTTTATCCACATATTATAGGATATTTTAAGGCTTAGTGAAATGTTTAGATTAGTTAAATTTGGTTGTATGTTTCGGTGAAAATGGTAATACATTTGAACTAATTGGGAATATAAAATGTTAATTGTTTTATTTATAATTTGTATTGAACTTCTGACAGTAACTTTGAGGTTAAGGTACACAAATTGTCTCTAAATTTTTCTGAATTATACAAGATCATATTGTAACACTTTCTTTTACTTGTAGGACAATTGAAAAGAATTAAGTTTAAATGTACTTCCCAATAAGTAGCATACAGTCAATGAGGTATAGTTTGGGTAAATTTAATGAAAACTTATGCCTTGGCTCCTGTTTATGGGTATGTGTAATACAACTTAGGCATTTATAGGTCAAAACATAAAAATTTTAAAAAACAAAAAGAGGGAAGTGGGAGGTGGGGTAGTATCCCTTCTGGGATACAAATGGAAAACTCTGTGTTCCAATCCTATTGATAAATTTTCAATTTTGAGATCTCCAAACTAACAATGGGTGGATATTTATATGTTCCCACAGGTAAATACACCAATCTAAATGCCTGAAAATGTACAACTTTTGGCTGTGCAGGATGGACTAGGAAATGCCAGCAGAGAGGCTGACCCATCTGAACATTAAAGAAAGCAGAACCTCAGACTGCCTGAGTCACAGACACTGAGCATCTCTCTGAATTCTATTGGGGTTATAATGGGCCCTAATGAAGTTTACCTTCCAGATGCTGAGAAACCTTCCTACCTCTCCCCTTTATAAGAAAAAGAAAAACATGAGGCTACTGAAGTCATTCCCTAACTGTAAATTAGAGCCAACCCTTATAGTGGTAATTCTTATAAAACAGGTATATGGGGCGGGGGAGATAGCCTAGCGGTTAAGAGCAGTGACTGCTCTTGCAGAGGATCTGAGTCCGATCCCCAGCACCCACATGGCAGCTAAGAACTGCCTGTAACTCCAATTCCAGGAGAAGTCCAGTTCCAGGGGAATCTGAGACCCTCTTCTGACCTCCGCGGCATTGCATGACACGGGTGCACAAACCTACATGCAGACAGTACATTCATACACATACAAAAATAAATAAAATAAAAAAAACAGGTATAACTACCCTTTTTAAATTTACTGATAGGCATAGGAAATGTGAAAGGATAATTCTCTATCTAGAGCCAAATTCAATAGTAAAGTCTTTATAAGCTGTGTAATTAAGCAAAATATATTAGTACAGGAAAGCTCTGATATCAGCAATGAATTATTCTGCCTAGGAGATGTTGGCTAGGGGATTCAAACCCCCCAATTTATAAAAGCCTTTTGCTATAAGTGGGATACATGCAAGGAGAAAGGCAGTAAGTCCCTGTTGTCGAAGACCTGGTGTGAGCATGAAAAAATGTTATGATACATCACTTGCTAATGTACAACTGGCCTCTGAAATGTCAGAGAGCATGACCAAAGGCCACTAAAGAAGTACAGCAAAATATTGGTCTCCTTGAGACAAGCAAGACTCCTCAATCAGTATCAGCTACACCTCAACTGCCTGGAGATACTGTGCAACAGTGGCAGCCATGTGTCTATATATATCCCAAATCTAATTGGCTATTAGCTCTCTCCTTGGAGGAATAACTCACAGCAGATGCCACAAGCTTATGTCCTCTAGTGGTTAGGAGATGTTATAAGCCACAATAAGAACTTGTCACCCTTTATAGAGAAACCACAGTTTGTGGATTAGCATACCATCCAAGCATCTGTGTCTATGCTCACAGCTTAGCTTGCCATAATAATTAGTACTGCTTAAATGCCTGTACATACAATTACTTGTGCTTTGTTAGTATGACTAAAACGGTATCACTGGATAAGCTGTCAACCCATGAAGGGAAACAACCTGAACAGACTAGAGTCCAAAATGACATCTCCAGAGAAAATAGACAGTTTTGCTTCTCATGCACTTGAGTCCCTTTCTCAAAGTCTAGGGAACAAATTGTGGAAGAGGAAGCATGGTGGAATGTAAGGGCTGCGGAGAGATTGGGGTGAATCGTAAGTCTACAGCAATAGAGACTGGACTCCTAATTGATCAACATGCCTGGGCATACAAGCATCTCCAACTGGACTATGGGAACCATGGGTTATTCAAAATTTGGACATAGATACTTGAAAATTGGTTTTACATGAATGTTACTTACATTCATTACTTATGCTTAATAATTTGGCTCACTTCAAAAAAATGCACCAAATAACTAATTGTAGGGCAAACAGCACTCATTTCACCTCTGGTGTAGCAGTACACTTTAAATTTCTTAATGGTTGATTCAACTGCATTTACATCCTTGAGTTTTGTGATATGTGGGTTTGACTTCTAACAGTTAAGTAATGCACTCAAACATTATATGATGATGCATCCATTAATTTTCTCTCTTCCTTGTAAACATGCTAACTCGAAGGAAATACAGAACAACGCTGTATAGTATTTCTTTCACCCTGAAAACAATCTTGCCTTTGCTTCTGTCAATGAGGTAAAGCAGATTAACTGAAAATGTTGTCTGTAAATCATTGCATTATTTAATTAGTAGAGCTTGAAAATAGGAGTCTTAGATATGCGTGTAGACAAGCTTCAGCAACTAGAGAACGCCATGTTTTACAGGCGACCTTTGCAGTGATTCTGCTTTAAATCTGTGAATGAAGCAAAGTAGTTATTTAGGTACTGGTAGTATTAAAGCTCTCGTGCTTATTCTGCTTCCTACATTCAGGTAGAAAGAATTTTAACTAAGAGGAAAGAAATAGATCAATTTGTGGCGAAACATCAGACTCTATTTTCAAGCACTACTAATTAGATAACGCCATGATGTACAGACGCCATTTTTAGTGAATCTGCTTTAACTCATTGACAGAAGCAAAGGGCAAGTTTGTTTTCATTGAGAAAAAGTAATGTACAGAGTTATTCTGTACTTCCTTCGAGGTAGCATGTATACTAAGAAGAAGGAAAAGGACAATGTTTGCATGTATCATCATATTCTGTTTGACAGCAGTACAACACACCTATGATAAAACTCAAGGATGTAAACTCAGTTGAATAAACCATTAAGAAAGGCAAACTGTGCTGCTACAACAGAGTTGAAATGAGTGCTACTACTCATTTTCTTAGAAATGCGTGTATTCAAGCTGCACCAACTAGATAACGCCATGTTTTACAGACACCATTTGCAGTGATTCTGCTTTAACGCATTGACTGAAGCAAAGTATTTGTTTATGTACTGGAAGAGTTTAAGCTCTAGTACACATTCTCCTTCCTACATTCAGGTAGAATAAATTTTAACTAAGAGGAATGAAATAGACCAATTTAGGATGCAACATCAGACTTCTATTTTCAAGCTCTACTAATTAGATAATGCCAGGATTTGCAGACACCATTTTCAGTGAATCTGCTTTACCTCATTGACAGAAGCAAAGTTTGTTTTCAGGGTTAAAGAAGTAATGTACAGCGTTATTGTGTATTTCCTTCGAGATAACATGTTTACCAAAAAGAAGGAAAAGGGCAATGTTTGCATACATCATCATATTCTGTTTGACTGCAGTACTTAACTGTTAGAATTCAAACCCACCTATGATAAAACTCAAGGATGTAAACGCAGTTGAATCAACCATTAAGAAAGTTAAACTCTACTGCTACATCAGGGTTGAAATGAGTGCTACTACTTCTTTTCTTACAAATGCGTGTATTCAAGCTGTACCAACTAGAGAATGCCGTGTTTTACAGATGCCCTTTGCAGTGATTCTGCTTTAACTCTGTGAAAGAAGCAAAGTAGTTGTTTATGTATTGGTAGTGTTAAAGCTCTAGTGCTTATTCTGCTTCCTACATTCAGGTAGAAAGAATTTTAACTAAGAGGAAAGAAAAAGATCAATTTTTGGTGAAGCATCAAACTCTATTTTCAAGCACTACTAATTAGAAAACGCCACGATGCACAGACAGCATTTTTAGTGAATCTGCTTTAACTAATTGACAGACGCAAAGGGCATGTTTGTTTTCATTGGGAAAAAGAAATGTACAGCATTATTCTGTATTTCCTTCGTTTACATGTTACAAAGCATGTTTACAAAGAAGAAGGAAAAGGACGATCTTTGCATGCATCATCATATTCTCTTTAACATCAGTACTTAACTGCTAGAAGTCAAACGCACCTATGATAAAACTTGAGGATGTAAACTCAGTTGAATAAACAATTAAGAAAGTTAAATTCTGCTGCTACAACAGAGTTGAAATGAGTACTACTAATCGTTTTCTTAGAAATGCGTGTATTCAAGCTGCAGCAACTAGAGTACACCATGTTTTACTGATGCCATTTGCAGTGCTTCTGCTTTAACTCTTTGACTGAAGCAAAGTATTTGTTTATATACTGGTAGCGTTTAAGCTCTAGTACACATTCTCCTTCCTACATTCAGGTAGAAAGAATTTTATCTAAGAGGAACGAAATAGACCAATTTGGGATGCAACATCAGACTTCTATTTTTAAGCTCTAATAATTAGATAGTGCCAGGATTTATAGACACCATTTTCATTGAATCTGCTTTACCTCATTGACAGAAGCAAAAGGCAAGTTTGTTTTCAGGGTGAAAGAAGTAATGTTCAGCTTATTCTGTATTTCTTTCGAGATAGCATTTTTTACTAAAAAGAAGGAAAAGGGCAATGTTTGCATGCATCATCATATTCTGTTTGAAAACCCACGTATGATAAAACGTGAGGATGTAAACCCAGTTGAATCGACCATTAAGAAAGTAAAACTCTACTGCTACATCAGGCTTGAAATGAGTGCTACTACTTCTTTTCTTAGAAATGCGTGTATTAAGCTACACCAACTAGAGAACGCCATGTTTTACAGACGCCCTTTGCAGTGATTCAGCTTTTTTTTTTTTAATTTTTAAATTTTTTTTTTTAATTTTATTTATTTCCGTATGTGTATGAATGTATTGTTTGCATGCAAGTCTGTGCACCCGTGACGTGCAATGCCGCGGAGGTCAGAAGAGGGCGTCGGACTCCCCTGGAACTGGAGTTCTCCTGGAATTGGAGTTTCAGACGGTTCTCAGCCCTTTCATGCACTCTTAATTAGATAACGTTATCATGTACAGATGCCATTTTTAGTGAATCTGCTTTACCTCATTGACAGAAGCAAAGGGCAAGTTTGTTTTCCTTGTGAAAAAGTAATGTAGAGCGTTATTCTGTATTTCCTTCGAGGTAGCACGTTTACTAAGAAGAAGGAAAAGGACAATGTTTGCATGCATTATCATATTCTGTTTGACAGCAGTACTTAACTGTTAGAAGTTAAATGCACCTATGATAAAACTCGAGGATGTAAACTCAGTTGAATAAACCATTAAGAAAGTTAAACTCTGCTGCTACAACAGAGTTGAAATGAATGCTACTACTCGTTTTATTAGAAATTCGTGTACGCAAGTTGCACCAACTAGACAGACGCCATTTGCAGTGATTCTGCTTTAACTCTTCGACAGAAGCAAAGTATTTTTTTATGTACTGGAAGCATTTAAGCTCTAGTACACATTCTCCTTCATACATTCAGGTGGAAAGAATTTTAACAAAGAGGAATGAAATAGACCATTTGGGCATGCAAGATCAGACTTCTATTTTCAAGCTCTACTAATTAATAATGCCAGGATTTACAGACGCCATTTTCACTGAATCCGCTTTACCTCATTGACAGAGGCAAAGGGCAAGTTTGTTTTCAGAGTGAAAGAAGTACTCTACAGCTTTATTATGTATTTCCTTTGAGATAGCATGTTTACTAAAAAGAAGGAAAAGGACAATGTTTGCATGCATCACCATATTCTGTTTGACAGCAGTACTTAACAGTTAGAAGTGAAACGCACCTATGATAAAACTCGGGGATGTAAACTCAGTTGAATAAACCATTAAGAAAGTTAAACTCTACTGCTACAACAGAGTTGAAATGAGTGCTACTACTCGTTTTATTAGAAGTGCATGCATTCAAGCTGCACCAACTAGAGAATGCCCTGTTTTACAGATGACATTTTCACTGACTTTGCTGTAACTCTTTGACTGAAGCAAAGTATTTGTTTATGTACTGGAAGCGTTTAAACTCTAGTACACATTCTCCTTCCTACATTCAAGTAGAAAGAATTTTAACTAACAGGAAGGAAATAGAGCAATTTTGGATGCAACATCAGACTTTGATTTTCAAGCTCTATTAATTAGGTAATGCCAGGATTTACAGATGCCATTTTCAGTGGATCAGCTTTTCCTCATTGACAGAAGCAAAGGGCAAGTTTGTTTTCAAGGTGAAAGAAGTAATGTACAGTGTTATTCTGTATTTCCTTCGAGATAGCATGTTTACTAAAAAGAAGGAAAAGGGCAATGTTTGCATGCCTTATCATTCTGTTTGACTGCTGTACTTAACTGTTAGAAGTCAAACCCACCCATGAGAAAACTCGAGGATGTAAACGCAGTTTACATTAAGAAAGTTAAACTCTACTGTTACATCAGGGTTGAAATGAGTGCTACTACTTCTTTTCTTAGAAATGCGTGTATTCAAGCTGCACCAACTAGAGAACACCATGTTTTACAGACACATTTGCAGTGATTCTGCTTTAACTCTGTGAATGAAGTAAAGTACTTGTTTATGTACTGGTAGTGTTAAAGCTCTACTGCTTATTCTGATTCCTACATTCAGGTAGAAAGAATTTTAACTAAGAAAGAAAGAAAGAAAGAATTTTAACTAAGAGGAAAGAAATAGATCAATTTGGGATGAAGAATCAAAGTCTATTTTCAAGCACTACTAATTAGATAACTCAATGGTGTAGAGACACCATTTTCACTGAATCTGATTTACCTCATTGACAGAAGCAAAGAGCAAATTTCTTTTCATTATGAAAAAGTAATGTACAGTGTTATTCTGTATTTCCTTCGAGGTAGCATGTTTTCTAAAAGGAAAGAAAAGGACAATGTTTGCATGCATCATCATATTCTGTTTGACAGCAGTACAACACACCTATGATAAAACTCAAGGATGTAAACGTAGTTGAATCGACCATTAAGAAAGTTAAACTCTACTGCTACATCAGGGTTGAAATGAGTGCTACTACTTCATTTCTTGGAAATGCGCGTATTCAAGCTGCACTAACTAGAGAATGCCATGTTTTACACACTCCCTTTGCAGTGATTCTGCCTTAACTCTCTGAATGAAGCAAAGTACTTGTTTATGTACTGGTACTGTTAAAGCTCTACTGCTTATTCTGCTTCCTACATTAGGGTAGAAAGAATTTTAACTAAGAGGAAAGAAATAGTTCAATTTGAGATGAAGCATCAGACTCTATTTTCAAGCACTACTAATTAGATAACGTCATGATGTACAGACGCCATTTTTAGTGAATCTGCTTTACCTCATTGACAGAAGCAAAGGGCAAGTTTGTTTTCCTCGTGAAAAAGTAATGTATAGCTTTATTCTGTATTTCCTTCGAGGTAGCACGTTTACTAAGAAGAAGGAAAAGGACAATGTTTGCATGCATTATCATATTCTGTTTGATAGCAGTACTTAACTGTTAGAAGTGAAAGGCACCTATAATAAAACTCGAGGATGTAAACTCAGTTGAATAAACAATTAAGAAAGTTAAACTCTGCTGCTACATCAGAGTTGAAATGAGTGCTACTACTCGCTTTATTAGAAATTCGTGTATGCAAGCTGCACCAACTAGACAGGTGCCATTTGCAGTGATTCTGCTTTAACTCTTTGACAGGACCAAAGTATTTGTTTATGTACTGGAAGTGTTTAAGCTGTAGTACACATTCTCCTTCCTACATTCAGGTAGAAAGAATTTTATCTAAGAGGAACGAAATAGACCATTTGGGGATGCAACATCAGACTTTGATTTTCAAGCTCTATTAATTAGATAATGCCAGGATTTACAGACGCCATTTTCACTGAATCTGCTTTACCTCATTGACAGAGGCAAAGGGCAAGTTTGTTTTCAGGGTGAAAGAAGTACTGTACAGCATTATTCTGTATTTCCTTTGAGATAGCATGTTTACTAAAAAGAAGGAAAAGGGCAATGTTTGCATGCATCACCATATTCTGTTTGACAGCAGTACCTAACAGTTAGAAGTGAAACGCACCTATGATAAAACTCGAGGATATAAACTCAGTTGAATAAACCATTAAGAAAGTTAAACTCTACTGCTACAACAGAGTTGAAATGAGTGCTACTACTCGTTTTATTAGAAGTGCATGCATTCAAGCTGCACCAACTAGAGAATGCCCTGTTTTCCAGAGGACATTTTCACTGATTCTGCTTTAACTCTTTGACTGAAGCAAAGTATTTGTTTATATACTGGCAGCATTTAAGCTCTAGTACACATTCTCCTTCCTACATCCAGGTAGAAAGAATTTTAACTAATAGGAAGGAAATAGAGCAATTTTGGATGCAACATCAGACTTTGATTTTCAAGCTCTACTAATTAGATAATGCCAGGATTTACAGCCGCCATTTTCAGTGGATCTGCTTTTCCTCATTGACAGAAGCAAAGGGCAAGTTTGTTTTCAAGGCGAAAGAAGTAATGTACAGCATTATTCTGTATTTCTTTTGAGATAGCATGTTTTCTAAAAAGAAGGAAAAGGGCAATGTTTGCATGCCTTATCATTCTGTTTGACTGCTGTATTAACTGATAGACGTCAAACCCACCCATGAGAAAACTCGAGGATGTAAACACAGTTGAATCGACCATTAAGAAAGTTAAACTCTGTTGTATTAAAACCTTTGTGGTACCTAGAAAGTAAGCTTCGTTAGGATTCATTAAAAATAGTTGTTACTAGTAGGATCCACAGAGGGGCCTGATGTCTGCAGCAATCTGAGGCATTTCTTCCGTTCAATACCCAGAGGAGTCAATCCTTCTGCTGGCACTTTCTGGTACATCTTACTCACTGCAAAGCTGCATTTTCTTTCTCAGCCATTAAGTTGGTGATACTCTGGCCTGATGGAACATACAAATCCTTTCCCGTAGTAAGTTTTATGATTTGGATTGCAAGTGTTTTGACAAAACGTTTTCATATCTATCTATATCCCTTTTTTAAATTTTAATACAACAGACTTTCTTAACTCCCCCCCATAGAATAAGGAGAAATATGATGATGAGGTCGTTCTCCAGCTGTAGATTGGAGCCAGCTGTTATAGAGGTATTCTCTTGCAAAATCGGTAAAACTGCCTTCTTTAATTGACTAATGGACATAGAAACTGTGAAAAGGATTATTCTCTATTCAGAACCAAATATAATGCTAAAGTCTCCTTAACCTATGCACTTAAGCAAAATATATTAATACAGGAGCTCTGACATAAACAATGGATTATTCTACCAAGGAGATATTGGCCAGGGGATCCAAGCCCCCACAAAAG
>VZQC01013302.1:3622937-3654791 GCA_009823505.1 Rhizomys pruinosus
AATATAGACTGGACACTCATTTGATCAACTTGATTGAGCATACAAGCCCCCCCTGCTGGATGGTGGGACCCATGAGCTGTGTGGGTTTGGGCACAACTGCTTCCAAATTGGTTTTACATGAATGATGCTTGTACTCACAAATTATCACTTATTGTTAAAAAAATGAAAACAAAACAAAAAAACAGAGAAAGATACAGAAAAGTTATGGCAGAATGCATGATCTGGGATGGGTAGGGGTGGGGTGGGGGGAAGGGAAAGGGATATATGCCTGAAGTGAATTGGAAAATTATGTATGAAATACACAAAGCATCAATAAAAAAAGTTAAGCTCTACTGTTACATCAGGGTGGGAAATGAGTGCTACTACTTCTTTTTTTAGAAATGCGTGTATTCAAGCTGCACCAACTAGAGAACACCATGTTTTACAGATGCCTTTTGCAGTGATTTTGCTTTAACTCTGAATGAAGCAAAGTACGTGTTTATGTACTGGTAGTATTAAAGCTCTAGTGCTTATTCTGCTTCCTACATTCAGGTAGAAAGAATTTTAACTAAGAGGAAAGAAATAGATCAATTTGGGTGAAGCATCAGACACTATTTTCAAGGAACACTAATTAGATAACACCAAGATGTACAGAGGCCATTTTTAGTGAATCTGCATTACCTCATTAACAGAAGCAATGGGGAAGTTTGTTTTCAATGTGAAAAATAATGTGCAACGTTATTCTGTATTTCCTTCGAGGTAGCATATTTACTAAAAAGAAGGAAAAGGACAACATTTGCATGCATCATCATATTCTGTTTGACAGCAGGACTTAACTGTTAGAAGTCAAATGCACCTATGATAAAACTTGAGCATGTAAACTCTGTTGAATAAACCATTAAGAAATTTAAACGCTGCTGCGACAACAGAGTTGAAATTATTGCTCCTACTCATTTTCTTTTAAATGCGTGTATTCAACCTGCACCAACTAGAGAATGCCATGTTTTTCGAAGCCATTTGCAGTGATTCTGCATAACTGTTTGACCGAAGGAAAGTATTTGTTTATGTACTGGAAGCATTTAAGCTCTAGTACACATTCTCTTTCCTGCATTCAGGTAGAAAGAATTTTATCTAAGAAGTAAGAAATAGACCAATTTGGGATGCAACATCAGACTTCTATTTTCAAGCTCTACTAATTAGATAATGCCAGGATTTACAGATGCCATTTTCAGTGAATCTGCTTAACCTCATTGACAGAAGCAAAGGGCAAGTTTGTTTTCAGGGTGAAAGAAGAAATGTACAGCGTTATTCTGTATTTCCTTCGAGATAGCATGTTTACAAAAAGAAGGAAAAAGGAAATGTTTGCATGCATCATCATTCTGTTTGACTGCAGTACTTAACTGTTAGAAGTCAAACCCAACTATGATACAACTCGACGATGTAAACACAGTTGAATCAACCATTAGGAAAGTTAACCTCTATTGCTTCATCAGAGTTGAAATGAGTGCTACTACTTCTTTTTTTAGAAATGCGTGTATTCAAGCTGCACCAACTACAGACCGCCATGTTTTACAGACGCTCTTTGCAGTGATTGTGCTTTCACTCTGTGAATGAAGCAAAGAAGTTGTTTATGTACTGGTAGTGTTAAAGCTCTACTGCTTATTCTGTTTCCTACATTCAGGTAGAAAGAATTTTAACTAACGGGAAAGAAATAGATCAATTTGGGGTGCAGCATCAGACTCCTATTTTCAAGCACTATTAATTAGATGACACCATGATGTACAGATGGCATTTTTGTGAATCTGCTTTAGCTCATTGACAGAAGCAAAGGGCGAGTTTATTTTTTTTTGTAAAAAAGTAATGTACAGCGTTATTCTGTATTTCCTTTGAGGTAGCTTGTTTACTAAGAAAAAGGAAAAGGATAATGTTTGCATGCAGCATCATATTGTTTTTCAGCACTACTTAAATGTTAGAAGTCAAACACACCTATGGTAAAACTTGAGGGTGTAAACTCAGTTGAATGAACCATTAATAAAGTTAAACTCTACTGCTACAACAGAGTTGAAATGAGTGCCACTACTCATTTTCTTAGAAATGTGTGCATTCAAGCTGCACCAACTAGAGTACGCCATATTATACCGATGCCATTTGCAGTGATTCTGCTTTAACTCTTTGACTGAAGCAAAGTATTTGTTTATATACTTTTAGTGTTCAAGCTCTAGTACACATTCTCCTTCGTACATTCAGGTAGAAAGAATTTTATCTAAGAGGAACGAAATAGACTAATTTAGGATGCAACATCAGACTTCTATTTTCAAGCTCTACTAATTAGATAAGGCCAGGATTTACAGATGCCATTTTCAGTGAATCTGCTTAACCTCATTGACAGAAGCAAAGGGCAAGTTTGTTTTCAGGGTGAAAGAAGAAATGTACAGCGTTATTCTGTATTTCCTTTGAGATAACATGTTTACTAAAAAGAAGGAAAAGGGAAATGTTTGCATGCATCATCATATTCTGTTTGATTGCAGTACTTAACTGTTAGAAGTTAAACCTACCTATGATAAAACTCAAGGATGTAAACGCAGTTGAATCAACCATTAAGAAATTTAAACTCTACTGCCACATCAGGGTTGAAATGAGCGCTACTACTTCTTTTTTTAGAAATGCGTGTATTCAAGCTGCACCAACTAGAGACCGCCATGTTTTACAGATGCCCTTTGCAGTGATTGTGCTTTAACTCTATGGATGAAGCAAATGAAGTACATGTTTATGTACTGGTAGTGTTAAAGCTCTACTGCTTATTCTGTTTCCTACATTCAGGTAAAAAGAATTTTAACTAAGAGGAAAGAAATAGATCAATTTGGGGTGCAGCATCAGACTCCTATTTTCAAGCACTACTGTATTAGTAACTTTTCTGTTGCTGTGATAAAGCACCATGACCAAGAAACTTATAAAAGGAAGAGTTTATTTGAGCCTATGATTGACGGTTTCAGGGAATTAGAGTCCATTGTGGTGGGAGGTATGGCCGCTGGATCTGGAGCAGGAACCCGAGGGTCATGGTGCTTTATCACAGCAACAGAAAAGTGACTAATACAGTAATTTGGTACCAGAGAGTGGGCTGTTGGCTGTGAAGAATCTGATGGATGTTTGGAGAAATGTGGAAGACTTTGGAACTTTGGGCTAGAAAGGCTGTTGACTACTGTAAGCAGAGCTTAAGGGGCCATTCTAGCAGAGGTCTGGAAGAAAGCATTGCTGCAAAAGATGTGGTTCCAGAGGAAAACAAAGACTTAGGCAGCAAGTGGGATATTTTGATAAAGAGCCTGGCAGCAGTTTGCCCACAGCCCAAATGCTTGCCTGATGCTAAGTTGAAAAGCAATGGACTGATGTCTTTGGCAGAGGATATTTCAAGACAGCCTAACATAGCAATGGTGGTGTGGCTTTTAATGGTGAATATTATACAGACATTTGTCTCCAGTTGGTGGCACTGTTTTTGGAGGTCTTAGAAGGTGTGGCCGTGCTGGAGGAAGTACGTTATTGGGGGCAGGCTTAGTGAGTTTAACAAGCCTCGTGGTCTACAGTTGATCTCTCTCTGCTTCCTGTGCGCTTTGCGAGATGTGACCCTCAGCTTCCTTCTCCAGATCCAGCCGCCATGCCCCGCCACAATGGACTCTGATTCCCTGGAACCGTCAATCGTAAGCTCAAATAAACTCTTCCTTTTATAAGTTCCTTGGTCATGGTGCTTTATTACAGCAACAGAAAAGTGACATGCGTGTATTCAAGCTGCACCAACTAGAGAACACCATGTTTTACAGAAGCCCTTTGCAGTGATTGTGCTTTAACTCTGTGAATGAAGCAAAGTAGTTGTTTATGTACTGGTAGTGTTAAAGCTCTACTGCTTATTCTGTTTCCTACATTCAGGTAGAAAGAATTTTAATTAACAGGAAAGAGATAAATTTGGGGTGCAGCATCAAACTCCTATTTTCAAGCACTACTAATTAGATGACGCCATGATGTGCAGATGACGTTTTTAGTGAATCTGCTTTACCTCATTGACAGAAGCAAAGGGCAAGTTTATTTTCATTGTGAAAAAGTAATGTGCAGCGTTATTCTGTGTTTTCTTTGAGGTAGCTTGTTTACTAAGAAAAAGGAAAAGGGCAATGTTTGCATGCAGCACCATATTCTGTTTTACAGCATTACTTAACTGTTAGAAGTCAAAAACACCTATGGTAAAACTCGAGGATGTATACTCAGTTGAATAAACCATTAATAAAGTTAAACTCTACTGCTACAACAGAGTTCAAATGAGTGCTGCTACTCGTTTTCTTAGAAATGCGTGTATTCAAGCTGCAGCAACTAGAGTACGCCATGTTTTACAGGCGCCATTCACAGTGATTCTGCTTTAACTCTTTGACTGAAGCAAAGTATTTGTTTATATACTGGTAGCGTTTAAGCTCTAGTACACATTCTCCTTCATACATTCAGGTAGAAAGAATTTTATCTAAGAGGAATGAAATAGACCAATTTGGGATGCAACATCAGACTTCTATTTTCAAGCTCTACTAATTAGATAAGGCCAGGATTTACAGATGCCATTTTCAGTGAATCTGCTTTACCTCATTGACAGTAGCAAAGGGCAAGTTTGTTTTCATTGTGAAAAAGTAATGTACAGCGTTATTCTGTATTTCCTTTGAGGTAGCATCTTTACTAAGAAGAAGGAAAAGGACAATGTTTGCATGCATCAACATATTCTGTTTGACAGCAGTACATAACTGTTAGAAGTCAAACGCACCTATGATAAAACTTGAGGATGAAAACTCAGTTGAATAAACCATTCAGAAAGTTAAACTGTACTGCTACAACAGGGTTGAAATGAGTGTTCCTACTCATTTTCTTAGAAATTCGTGTATTCAAGCTGCAGCAACTAGAGAATGCCATGTTTGACAGATACCATTTGCAGTGATACTGCTTTAACTCTTTGACTGAAGCAAATTATTTGTTTTTGTGCTGGAAGTGTTTAAGCTCTAGTCCACATTCTCTTTCCTACATTCAGGGAGAAAGAATTTTAAGTAACAGGAAACTAATAGATCAATTTGGGGAGCAGCATCAGACTCCTATTTTCAAGCACTACTAATTAGATAATGTCATGATGTACAGATGCCATTTTTAGTGAAACTGCTTTACTTCATTGACAGAAGCAAAGGGCAAGTTTGTTTTCATTGTGACAAAGAAATGTACAGCATTGTTGGGTCATGGCCCCCCCCTGGGGGGGGATCTGCTGATCAGCTTGTTGACTGAGCACTTATCTTGCTGGAACATCTTGTTACCCTCCTTTGGAGAAGGCCTGACCCACCCACGCCAGAGAACTACCTGTGCCTGGGGGTGTGAACTTCTGACTTTGGTTTTTTCACTTGTGCTGTAAGCCTGTATATAAGGGCCCCCTGTCGCTTCAATAAACTAGCATCTGGCATCCTCTCAGCGCAGATGACCTGCTGTCTTTCTTTAAGTCCTCAGGCCCTCACCCAACCCTTTGGGAAATGCAGTAGCGCAGGTCCTACAAGTGGAGGTCCCAGCGAGATTGGGAAGGAAGGGAAGACTGCTGAAAGATCGCCGGAGAAGGCTGGCCAGCACTTCGGATAAGGTACGGAACTGGTGTATTGAAAATGGGTGCCTTATTTCTCATTCTCTTTTAGTGAAGCAACTGGTTGAACAAGAAACAAGGCACAGGAAGTAAACATAAGACAGCTAAAGATTTCATAAAAACCTTTCAAAAAACTAGTCCCTGATTCCCTGTAAAGAAAGAGGGACCTGATAATATCCCAGCAGTGACTCCACAAATGGCACTAACGTGGGTCGTGGAGACCAGTTTGGTAAGCTAGAGTCTCTGCAAGATGGGAAATAACCCTTTCAAGGAAGCTATGTTCCAGGAGGAATTGTTTTGTGATGTATGGCATGTGTTTGTTGACTGTGTGCTGTGGTTTGCTGTAGCTGTTGTGTTTCAAGTTGTGGCATGGAGAAAGTTTAGCATTTCCAAATCAGTGAAGGCATGTGCTAAGGATGAACACAGAGGGAATTCTCCTATTGACTCTGGTGGTGAGCCTGTGGATGGCACTGATGGAGATTTGGCCTGTGTGCTGGAGACCCTTTCTCTGATAGGCTTTGAGAAGCTTGCATTCTCTTGTGGGTTTTCACCCACTTGGCGGGACATGATTATGCAGCCTGTGGGTGCTGTTTTGGCTTCCCTGGATTGGGAGCATCTGTTGCTTCCCCAGCCTTCCCAGGTGGCAGGTATTCAGAGAAATTGTGAGAGGAGCCCTTCCTCTCCCATCCATTTGCTAGAGGTTTTGAAATGTGCTTGGAATCTGCCCTGCAGCCTGGTGTCCTGGCTTCTGCCTTCTGGCCACAGTTTAGGTGGCAAAGGTCACAGAGTCTGGAAGGACAGGTGTGCCCACGGAGCATTTTGCAGCAAGCGTTCCATAGAGGTGTTCCTAGAGGCCTGTCTTCTATGATGCAAATTGAGTTTGTAAATTCCAGGCTTGGTGGTGGCCCTCGCCTTTATTCCCAACAGATGACTGTGAGTTCAGGGCTGTCTAGTCTACAGAGTGACCTCCTGGCCAGCTCTGACTGTAAGAAAGCGCTGCCTTGAAAAGACTAAAGGCAGACTATGTAGCTGTTACATTTTCCAGTTTGTAGCTGTTTGTAGATACTCTGGTTAATCTAGTCCAATGTTTGTTCTGTGTCCCTCTCCTGCTCTGGAAACAGTGGATGGCTGGTGGGGGAAGGGCTGGCTTTACAGTATTCTGTGTTTCACTGGGAAGCATAAAGTCTTGGGCAAGAGCCTGGGGCAGTGTTCATTGTGTTTTAAAGGTGCAGCTTTGATTCCAATACTCGGGAGACAGACTGTGGACCTCCACCCCACCAAGTTGTATCACTTAAGTAAGTAGAATCCATCTCAGCATGTTTAACTTAAAGTCTAGGAGAATTTACAGGCCTTGAAGCTCTAACAAAACAAACTTGCTCCAATAAATTGTCTTTTTTTAAGGAACATTGGTAAAAGTCTCTTTAACAACACAAATTGATATTTTGGTTCAGTTTAAATAAGAAATTTTTTGAATAAAACTGTTTTGTGTATCTTTAAGCCCATCTTCAAGCTGTGTGTATGTGTGAGTGAATGCTAGTTCCCACTTTCAATTCATTATAGTCCTACAGGTTTAAATCTATTTAGCTAACAATAAACAAAAATAGATTCAATTCGTAGAAAATGTTTGCTTTATACCCCTTAGTGTTAACAATTTTTAATTGGGTTTATAGTATGCATATTATTCAGTTTAATGATAGATTATTGTTAATTAGTATTAGTAATTGTTATTAATAGTTATAGTTATTGTTATTAAATATAATTATTGATAATAATTGATAAAAATTCAATCTAATGGTAAATTGTTCATTGTTGGCTATTATTATTGACAATTATTTTCATAATTAATGATTGTTGTGACTAAAATGGTTAATAGTAATTATTGATAATTAGTAATAATTAATAATGGTTATAATTGTGATTATGAATAATTATTATTATTCCTAAGTCCTTAATAGCAAGACAAGATGGATCATTCCAAGGCTACAAACAACTTTGGCCTGTCTACTTTTGGGAATCGTCAATCTTTAGATTTGTAAATAATATAGGGACAGTTAGGCTTAGCAGAGGGACAGCTTAGGAGTTATTAACCAGAAGGGATAGGACAGGGAAAGAATAGTAAACTTTAGGTATAGTTCATTGAAGGCAAGTTGTTGCAAATGGTCCTAAGAGGTGGCATATGGATCTCAGCTGTTTTATGAGTTACTAGGACATTTATTTTAATTAGGTAAAAATAACCCTATAACAAATTATAAAAATTTCATACTTTTCATTGGACATCAAACGATTTGGCTTTCTTCTCTTACAGGTCAACCTAACAAATCTTTCTTATGTATGTATGTGTGTATGTATGTATGTGAGTGCACATGTGTGTATGGATGTGTGTACATGTGTTCTAAGTATATTCTAATTTTAACAGCCATGATACCAGCAAAAACATTGCCTCTGAGTTGGTACGTGGTCCTTCCTTCTCAAGATGCAAATTTATATTAAACAGCCAAACGTAATTCAATTTCAACAAAAGTTATGGGTTTTCTATTAAAAATTTTAAAATAATCGATCTACACTGCCACCTACTGGCTACGCCCTTTCAACATCTAAAACAAAGATGCAACCTGGTTTTCATTGTATTAAAGTGTTAATAAGTTTTTGGGTGTTTGTGAATAAAAAATAAAAGGTATAAAAATTTAAAAATTAAAAAAAGTGAATTCCAATTAACATCATTGTGAAATTCGCGGCCGCCATTTTTCTTTTTAAATTTTTTGCGCACATACAGGCTAAGCCTGCATTTTGTTCAGATGACCAGTGGGTAGCTTGTGTTGAGGCCTGCATTTCTTTTGGGTGACCAGTTGGTTCGGAAAAGGCTCCCTTTGTGGACCACTAACCTTGGAAGCTGGTGTGAAATTCCTGTCCTGGAGTTGGGCAGGTGGAAAGTTATGGCTGAGAGTGGGAAATGTGTCTTGTTGTCCCAGGCTAAGGACCCGAATAGGAAATTACCTCTCCAGTCAGGTCAGAAGTGACCAACTGACCTCTACACAATGAGGCCAGTTCCCCACAATGTCCACAAAATGGGCACTGTGTGTCCCCTCCCCTTAGACAAAGGAAGCTTCCTAGAAGCTCCCACAAAAACAAAACAAACAAACAAAAAAAAAAATCAAGATGGTTATGATAACAGCTTTTCATGGGGCATATCTAGCCAGTCTTTAATTAACTGATGGGCATGAGAACTGTAAAAGAAAATTTTATTAAGAACTAGATATTGAAAAATCTTTAAAGCAGGTTTTCATCCCAGGCTTGGAAAAGGCCAAGAGCTTGGAAAAAGATGGTTATTAAAATCCACTTTGTAAGGTTTACAGTTTAAAATGGTAATACATTTGAACTAATTGGGAATATAAAATGTTAATTGTTTTATCTGTAAAATCTGTATTGACTTTCCAACATCTTTGGGGTTAAGGTACACAAATGGTGTCTATATTTTTCTGTGTTCATACAGTCAATGAAAAACAATTTGGGTAAATTTGATGAAAACTTACACCTTGGTTCCTGTTTATGGCTGTGTGTAATACAACGTAGGCATCTATAGGTCAAAACATAAAAATTTTAAAAACAAAAAGAGGGAGGTGGTATAATATTAATTCTATATTTCAAACATTTTGATAAATTTTTAATTTTGAGGTCTTGAAACTAACAATGGGAGGAGATTTGTATGTTCCCACAGGTAAAAACATCAACCTAAATGCCTGAAAATGCACAACTTTTGGGTGTGCAGGATGGACTGGGAAATAGCAGCAGAGAGGCTGACCCATCTGAACATGAAAGAAAAAGGAACACGGATTGCCTGAGTCACAGACACTGAGCATCTCTCTGAATTCTATTTGGGATAACTATTTATAATGGGCCCTAATGAAGTTTACCTTCCAGATGCTGAGAAACCTTCCTACCTCTCCCCTTTATAGGAAAAAGAAAAAACATGATGGTAATGAAGTCATTCCCCAACTGTAAATTAGAGCCAACTGTTATAGTGGTCATTTCTTTTTTAAAAAATTTTATTTATTTTTGTATGTGTATGAGTGTACTGTCTGCATGTAGTTTTGTGCACCCGTGTCGTGCAATGCCATGGAGGTCAGAAGAGGGTCTCGGATTCCCCTGGAACTGGAGTTCTCCTGGAATTGGAGTTACAGATGGTTCTTAGCCACCATGTGGGTGCTGGGGATTGAACCCGGGTCCTCTGCAAGAGCAGTCTGTGCTCTTAACTGCTAGGCTATCTCTCCAGCCCCTACAGTGGTCATTTCTTATAAAACAGGTATAACTACCTTCTTTAATTCACTGATAGGCATGGGAACTGTGAAAGGATAATTCTCTATTTGGAGCTAAATATAATAGTAATTTATAAGCTGTGTAATTGAGCAAAATACGTTAATACATGAGAGCTCTGATGTCAGCAATGGATTGTTCTGCCAAGGAGATGTTGGCTGAGGGATCCAAGCCCCCCAATTTATAAAGGCCTTTTGCCTATAAAAATGGGATATCTGCAAGAAGAAAGGTGGTAAGTCCCTGTTGTTGAAGACCTGGTGTAAGCATGAAAATATGTTTTGAGACGTCACTTGCTAATGTACAGGTGGTCTCTGAAATGCCAGAGAGTGTTGCCAAAGGCCACTAAAGCCATAAAGGAAAATATTGGTCTCCTTGAGTCAAGCAAGACTCCTCTGTCAGTGTCAGCTACACCTCAACTGCCTGGAGATACTGTGCAACAGTGGCAGCCATGTGTCTATATATATCCCAAATCTAATTGGCTATTAGCTCTCTCCTTGGAGGAATAATTCATGGCTGATGCCACAAGCTTATGTCCTCTAGTGGTTAGGAGATGACATAAGCCACAATAAGAACTTGTCATCTTTTATAGGGAAACCACAGTTTGTGGATTAGCATATCATCCAAACAACTGTGTCTATGCTTAGCTTGCCATAGTAGTTAGTGCTGTATAAATGCCTGTTTAAATGCCTGTACATCTAATTGCTTATGCTTTGTTAGTAGAATTAAAAAGATACCCTGACTAAGCTGTCAACCCATGAAGAGAAACAACCTGTATAGTCCAAAATGACATCTCCAGAGAAAATAGACTGCTTTGTTTCTCACCCACTTGTGCCCCTTTTCCAAAGCCTAGGGAACAAATTGTGGAAGAGGAGGCATGGTAGAATGTAAGGGCTGCAGAGATATTGGGGAGAATCATGAGACTGTAGCAATATAGACTGGACTCTTATTTGATCAACATGCTTGTGCATACAAGCTTCTCCAATCGGACTATGGGAACCTTGGGTTGTTCAAAATATGAACATAGATACTTGCTAATTGGTTTTACGTGAATGTTACATACATTGCTTATGCTTGAGAATCAGCTTACTTCATGGTTGGGATTTTTGGATATTAATTGGCCTTAGTGTGAAAACAAAGTTTTAGGTCTGACCTGCACCCCACTGCTCAGGTATGTTTGAGCATGCAGTACAAATGAGTGATCAATGACAGATACTCTTTTATATATAAAGAAGGGGGATCTGTTGGGTCCTGGCCCCCCAGGGATCTGCTGACCAGCTTGTTGACCCAGTGCTTATCTTGCTGGAACATCTTGTTACCTTCCTTCCTAGAAGGCCTGACCCACCCACGCCAGAGAACCACCTGTGCCTGGGGGCATGAACTTCTGACCTTGATTTTTTTCACTTGTGCTGTAAGCCTGTATATAAGGCCCCCTTGTCACTTCAATAAACTGGCATCTGGCATCCTCTCAGCACAGATGACCCACTGTCTTTCTTTAAATCCTCAGCCCCTCGTGAGACATTTTGGGAAATGCAGTAGTGCAGGTGCTACACAGCATTATTCTGTATTTCCTTTGAGGTAGCATGTTTACTAAGAAGAAGGAAAAGGACAACGTTTGCATGCATCATCATATTCTGTTTGACAGCAGTACTTAACTGTTAGAAGTCAAACGCACCTATGATAAAACTCGAGGATGTAAACTCAGTTGAATAAACCATTAAGAAAATTAAACTCTACTGCTACAACAGAGTTGAAATGAGTGCTACTTCTCTTTTTCTTAGAAATGCGTGTATTCAAGCTGCACCAACTAGAGAATGCCCTGTTTTACAGATGCCATTTGCAGTGATTCTGCTTTAACTCTTTGACTGAAGCAAAGTATTTGTTTATGTAATGGAAGTGTTTAAGCTCTAGTACACATTCTCCTCCCTACACTCAGGTAGAAAGAATTTTAACTAAGAGGAAAGAAATAGACCAATTTGGGATGCAACATCAGACTTCTGTTTTCAAGCTCTACTAATTAGATAATGCCAGGATTCCGCCATTTTCAGTGAATCAGATTTACTTCATTTACAGAAGATGGTTTTCAGGAGGAGAGAAGTAATGTACAACGTTATTCTGTATTTCCTTGATATAGCATGTTTAACTAAGAAGAAGGAAAAGGACAATGTTAGCATGCATCACCAAATACAGTTTGACAGCACTACTTAACTGTTAGAAGTCAAACGCACCTATGATAAAACTCAAGGATGTAAAAGGAGTTGAATAAACCATTAAGAAAGTTAAACTCTACTGCTACAACAGAGTTCAATGGAGGGTTCCTACTTCTTGCCTTAGAAATGCGTGTATTCGAGCTGCAACAAGTAGAGATCGCCATGTTTTACAGACGCCATTTGCAGTGATTCTGCTTTAACTCTTTGACTGAAGCAAAGTACTTGTTTATGTACTGGTAGTGTTAAAGCTCTATTGCATACTCTGCTTCTTACATTCAGGTGGAAAGAATTTTTACTTAGAGGAAAGAAATAGATCAATTTGGGGTACAGCATTATACTCCTATTTTCAAGCACTCCTAATTAGATAACGCCATGATGTACAGACGCCATTTTTAGTGAATCTGCTTTACCTCATTGACAGAAGCAAAGGGAAGTTTGTTTTCATTGTGAAAAAGTAATGTACAGCGTTATTCTGTATTTCCTTCGAGGTATCATGTTTACTAAGAAGAAGGAAAAGGACAATGTTTGCATGCCTTATCATATTCTGTTGACTACAGTACTTCACAGTTAGAAGTCAAACCCACGTATGGTAAATCTCAAGGATGTAAACACAGTTGAATCAACAATTAAGAAAGTTAACCTCTACTGCTACATCAGGGTTGAAATAAGTGCTACTACTCCTTTTCTTAGAAATGTGTGTATTCATGCTGCACCAACTAGAGAACACCATGTTTTACAGACGCCATTTGCAGTGATTCTGCTTTAACTATTTGACGGAAGCAAAGTATTTGTTTATGTACTGGAAGCTTTAAATATCTGGTGCACATTCTGCTTCCCACATTCAGGTAGAAATAATTTTAACTAAGAGGAAAGTAATAGACCAATATGGGAGGTAACATTAGACTCCTATTTTAAAGCTCTTGGTAATTAAATAATGCCATTATTGACAGATGCCATTTACAGTGAATCGGATTTACTTCATTTACAGAAGCTTGTTTTCAGGGTGAGAGAAATAATGTACAGCATTATTCTGTATTTCTTCGATATAGCATGTTTAACTAAGAAGAAGGAAAAGGACAATGTTTGCATGCATCATCACATACTGTTTGACAGCACTACTTAACTCTTAGAAACCAGGCGCACCTATGATAAAACTCGAGGATGTAAAAGTAGTTGAATAAACCATTAAGAAATTAAACTCTATTGCTACAACAGATTTGAAGGCAGCGCTCCTACTCCTTGTTTTAGAAATGCGTGTATTATTCTGCTCAAAACAGTCAACTTCCTCATATAGAATATGGAGAAAGACTGAGAAAGAGATGAAAAGCATGTTTGGCAGAATGCATGAGCTCTGACGGGTTGGGGGAATGGAGGGGGACACGGGTCCAGATTTGTTAAAAGAATAAAAATAAATTTATGTGAAAAAAATAAATGCGTGTATTCAAGCTGCAGCAACTACAGATTGCCATGTTTTACAGATGCCATTTGCAGTGATTCTGCTTTAACTCTTTGGCTGAAGCAAAGTACTTGTTTATGTACTGGAAGCATTTAAGCTCTAGTACACATTCTCCTTCCTACATTCAGGTAGAGAGAATTTTAACTAAGAGGAACGAAATAGACCAATTTGGGATGCAACCTCAGACTCCTATTCTAAAGCTCTTGGTAATTAGATAATGCCAGGATTTACATTTGCCATTTTCAGTGAATCTGCTTTACCTCATTGACAGAAGCAAAGGACAAGTTTATTTTCAGGGAGAAAGAAGTAATGTACAGCGTTATTCTGTATTTCCTTCCAGGTAGCATGTTTACAAAGAAGAAGGAAAAGGGCAATGTTTGCATGCATCATCATATTCTGTTTGACAGCAGTACTTAACTGTTAGAAGTCAAACACACCTATGATAACACTCAGTTGAATAAACCACTAAGAAAGTTAAACTCTACTGCTACAACAGAGTTGAAATGAGTGCTCCTACTCATTTTCTTAGAAATGCATGTGTTCAAGCTGCACCAAATAGAGAACGCCATGTTTTACAGACACATTTGCAGTGATTCTGCATTAACTCTTTGACTGAAGCAAAGTGTTAATGTACTGGAAGTGTTTAAGCTCTAGTACACATTTCCTTCCTACATTCAGGTAGAAAGAATTTTAACTAAGAGGAAAGAAATAGATCAATTTGGGGTGCAGCATCAGACATCTATTTTCAAGCACTACTAATTAGTTAATGCCATGATGTACAGACCCCATTTTTAGTGAATCTGCTTTACCTCATTGACAGAAGCAAAAGGCAAGTTTCTTTTCATTGTGAAAAAGTAGTGTACAGCATTATTTTGTATTTCCCTCGAGGTAGCATGTTTATTAAGAAGAAGGAAAAGGACAATTTTTGCAAGCATCATCATATTCTGTTTGACAGCAGTACTTAACTGTTAGAAGTCACGCGCACCTATGAAAAAACTCGAGGATGTAAACTCAGTTGAATAAACCATTAAAAAAGTTAAACTCTACTGCTACAACAGAGTTGAAATGAGTGCTACTACTCATTTTCTTAGAAATGCGTGTATTCAAGCTGCACCAACTAGAGAATGCTATGTTTTACAGACGAAATTTGCCGTGGTTCTGCTTTAACTCTTTGACTGAACCAAAGTATTTGTTTACGTACTGGAAGCGTTTAAGCTCTAGTACACATTCTCCTTCCTACATTCAGGTAGAAAGAATTTTAACTAAGAGGGAAGAAATAGACCGATTTGGGATGCAACATCAGACTTCTATTTTTAAGCTCTACTAAATAGATAGTGCCAGGATTTACAGATGCCATTTTCAGTGAATCTGCTTTACCTCATAGACAGAAGCAAAGGGCACATTTGTTTTCACGGTGAAAGAAGTAATGTACAGCATTATTCTGTATTTCTTTTGAGATAGCATGTTTACTAAAAAGAAGGAAAAGGGCAATGTTTGCATGCATCATCGTATTCTGTTTGACAGCAGTACTTACCTGTTAGAAGTAAAACACACCTATGATAAAACTCGAGGATGTAAGCTCAGTTGAATAAACCGTTAAGAAAGTTAAACTCTACTGCTACAACAGAGTTGAAATGAGTGCTCCTACTCATTTTCTTAGAAATGTGTGTATTCAAGCTGCACCAACTAGAGAACACCAAGTTTTACAGATGCTCTTTGCAGTGCAAAGTACTTGTTTATGTACTGGTAGTGTTAAAGCTCTAGTGCGTATTCTGCTCCCTACATTCAGGTAGAAAGAATTTTAACTAAGAGAAATTAAACAGATCAATTTGAGGTGCAGTATCAGACTCCTATTTTCAAGCACTACTAATTAGATAACGCCATGATGTACCAACGCCATTTTTTTAATTAGTTTTTATTGATGCTTTGTGCATTTCATACATTTTTTCCAATTCAGTTCAGGCTTATTTCCCTTTCCCTCCCCCCCCACCCCATCCCAGATCATGCCATGCATCTGCCATAACTGTCCTCACTTTCTCTCAGTTTTTTTTTCATTTTTAGCTATAAGTGATAATCATGAGTACAAGCATCCTTCATTGCAAAAAACCTAATCTGAAGGCTTTGTGCCCAAACCCTATAGCCCCCACCATTCGGGGGGGTTGACAGGTTGTTTTTCAATCAGTTGATCAAATGAGGTGCCAGCACTACATTGCTGCTATTTCACCATTCCCCCAATCGCAGCCCTTANACTGTCTGCATGCAAGTTTGTGCACCCGTGTCGTGCAATGCCGCGGAGGTCAGAAGAGGGTGTCGGATTCCCCTGGAACTGGAGTTCTCCTGGAATTGGAGTTTCAGACGGTTCTCAGCCCTTTCATGCACTCTTAATTAGATAACGTTATCATGTACAGATGCCATTTTTAGTGAATCTGCTTTACCTCATTGACAGAAGCAAAGGGCAAGTTTGTTTTCCTTGTGAAAAAGTAATGTAGAGCGTTATTCTGTATTTCCTTCGAGGTAGCACGTTTACTAAGAAGAAGGAAAAGAACAATGTTTGCATGCATTATCATATTCTGTTTGACAGCAGTACTTAACTGTTAGAAGTTAAATGCACCTATGATAAAACTCGAGGATGTAAACTCAGTTGAATAAACCATTAAGAAAGTTAAACTCTGCTGCTACAACAGAGTTGAAATGAATGCTACTACTCGTTTTATTAGAAATTCGTGTACGCAAGTTGCACCAACTAGACAGACGCCATTTGCAGTGATTCTGCTTTAACTCTTCGACAGAAGCAAAGTATTTTTTTATGTACTGGAAGCATTTAAGCTCTAGTACACATTCTCCTTCATACATTCAGGTGGAAAGAATTTTAACAAAGAGGAATGAAATAGACCATTTGGGCATGCAAGATCAGACTTCTATTTTCAAGCTCTACTAATTAATAATGCCAGGATTTACAGACGCCATTTTCACTGAATCCGCTTTACCTCATTGACAGAGGCAAAGGGCAAGTTTGTTTTCAGAGTGAAAGAAGTACTCTACAGCGTTATTATGTATTTCCTTTGAGATAGCATGTTTACTAAAAAGAAGGAAAAGGACAATGTTTGCATGCATCACCATATTCTGTTTGACAGCAGTACTTAACAGTTAGAAGTGAAACGCACCTATGATAAAACTCGGGGATGTAAACTCAGTTGAATAAACCATTAAGAAAGTTAAACTCTACTGCTACAACAGAGTTGAAATGAGTGCTACTACTCGTTTTATTAGAAGTGCATGCATTCAAGCTGCACCAACTAGAGAATGCCCTGTTTTACAGATGACATTTTCACTGACTTTGCTGTAACTCTTTGACTGAAGCAAAGTATTTGTTTATGTACTGGAAGCGTTTAAACTCTAGTACACATTCTCCTTCCTACATTCAAGTAGAAAGAATTTTAACTAACAGGAAGGAAATAGAGCAATTTTGGATGCAACATCAGACTTTGATTTTCAAGCTCTATTAATTAGGTAATGCCAGGATTTACAGATGCCATTTTCAGTGGATCAGCTTTTCCTCATTGACAGAAGCAAAGGGCAAGTTTGTTTTCAAGGTGAAAGAAGTAATGTACAGTGTTATTCTGTATTTCCTTCGAGATAGCATGTTTACTAAAAAGAAGGAAAAGGGCAATGTTTGCATGCCTTATCATTCTGTTTGACTGCTGTACTTAACTGTTAGAAGTCAAACCCACCCATGAGAAAACTCGAGGATGTAAACGCAGTTTACATTAAGAAAGTTAAACTCTACTGTTACATCAGGGTTGAAATGAGTGCTACTACTTCTTTTCTTAGAAATGCGTGTATTCAAGCTGCACCAACTAGAGAACACCATGTTTTACAGACACATTTGCAGTGATTCTGCTTTAACTCTGTGAATGAAGTAAAGTACTTGTTTATGTACTGGTAGTGTTAAAGCTCTACTGCTTATTCTGATTCCTACATTCAGGTAGAAAGAATTTTAACTAAGAAAGAAAGAAAGAAAGAATTTTAACTAAGAGGAAAGAAATAGATCAATTTGGGATGAAGAATCAAAGTCTATTTTCAAGCACTACTAATTAGATAACTCAATGGTGTAGAGACACCATTTTCACTGAATCTGATTTACCTCATTGACAGAAGCAAAGAGCAAATTTCTTTTCATTATGAAAAAGTAATGTACAGTGTTATTCTGTATTTCCTTCGAGGTAGCATGTTTTCTAAAAGGAAAGAAAAGGACAATGTTTGCATGCATCATCATATTCTGTTTGACAGCAGTACAACACACCTATGATAAAACTCAAGGATGTAAACGTAGTTGAATCGACCATTAAGAAAGTTAAACTCTACTGCTACATCAGGGTTGAAATGAGTGCTACTACTTCATTTCTTGGAAATGCGCGTATTCAAGCTGCACTAACTAGAGAATGCCATGTTTTACACACTCCCTTTGCAGTGATTCTGCCTTAACTCTCTGAATGAAGCAAAGTACTTGTTTATGTACTGGTACTGTTAAAGCTCTACTGCTTATTCTGCTTCCTACATTAGGGTAGAAAGAATTTTAACTAAGAGGAAAGAAATAGTTCAATTTGAGATGAAGCATCAGACTCTATTTTCAAGCACTACTAATTAGATAACGTCATGATGTACAGACGCCATTTTTAGTGAATCTGCTTTACCTCATTGACAGAAGCAAAGGGCAAGTTTGTTTTCCTCGTGAAAAAGTAATGTATAGCTTTATTCTGTATTTCCTTCGAGGTAGCACGTTTACTAAGAAGAAGGAAAAGGACAATGTTTGCATGCATTATCATATTCTGTTTGATAGCAGTACTTAACTGTTAGAAGTGAAAGGCACCTATAATAAAACTCGAGGATGTAAACTCAGTTGAATAAACAATTAAGAAAGTTAAACTCTGCTGCTACATCAGAGTTGAAATGAGTGCTACTACTCGCTTTATTAGAAATTCGTGTATGCAAGCTGCACCAACTAGACAGGTGCCATTTGCAGTGATTCTGCTTTAACTCTTTGACAGGACCAAAGTATTTGTTTATGTACTGGAAGTGTTTAAGCTGTAGTACACATTCTCCTTCCTACATTCAGGTAGAAAGAATTTTATCTAAGAGGAACGAAATAGACCATTTGGGGATGCAACATCAGACTTTGATTTTCAAGCTCTATTAATTAGATAATGCCAGGATTTACAGACGCCATTTTCACTGAATCTGCTTTACCTCATTGACAGAGGCAAAGGGCAAGTTTGTTTTCAGGGTGAAAGAAGTACTGTACAGCATTATTCTGTATTTCCTTTGAGATAGCATGTTTACTAAAAAGAAGGAAAAGGGCAATGTTTGCATGCATCACCATATTCTGTTTGACAGCAGTACCTAACAGTTAGAAGTGAAACGCACCTATGATAAAACTCGAGGATATAAACTCAGTTGAATAAACCATTAAGAAAGTTAAACTCTACTGCTACAACAGAGTTGAAATGAGTGCTACTACTCGTTTTATTAGAAGTGCATGCATTCAAGCTGCACCAACTAGAGAATGCCCTGTTTTCCAGAGGACATTTTCACTGATTCTGCTTTAACTCTTTGACTGAAGCAAAGTATTTGTTTATATACTGGCAGCATTTAAGCTCTAGTACACATTCTCCTTCCTACATCCAGGTAGAAAGAATTTTAACTAATAGGAAGGAAATAGAGCAATTTTGGATGCAACATCAGACTTTGATTTTCAAGCTCTACTAATTAGATAATGCCAGGATTTACAGCCGCCATTTTCAGTGGATCTGCTTTTCCTCATTGACAGAAGCAAAGGGCAAGTTTGTTTTCAAGGCGAAAGAAGTAATGTACAGCATTATTCTGTATTTCTTTTGAGATAGCATGTTTTCTAAAAAGAAGGAAAAGGGCAATGTTTGCATGCCTTATCATTCTGTTTGACTGCTGTATTAACTGATAGACGTCAAACCCACCCATGAGAAAACTCGAGGATGTAAACACAGTTGAATCGACCATTAAGAAAGTTAAACTCTGTTGTATTAAAACCTTTGTGGTACCTAGAAAGTAAGCTTCGTTAGGATTCATTAAAAATAGTTGTTACTAGTAGGATCCACAGAGGGGCCTGATGTCTGCAGCAATCTGAGGCATTTCTTCCGTTCAATACCCAGAGGAGTCAATCCTTCTGCTGGCACTTTCTGGTACATCTTACTCACTGCAAAGCTGCATTTTCTTTCTCAGCCATTAAGTTGGTGATACTCTGGCCTGATGGAACATACAAATCCTTTCCCGTAGTAAGTTTTATGATTTGGATTGCAAGTGTTTTGACAAAACGTTTTCATATCTATCTATATCCCTTTTTTAAATTTTAATACAACAGACTTTCTTAACTCCCCCCCATAGAATAAGGAGAAATATGATGATGAGGTCGTTCTCCAGCTGTAGATTGGAGCCAGCTGTTATAGAGGTATTCTCTTGCAAAATCGGTAAAACTGCCTTCTTTAATTGACTAATGGACATAGAAACTGTGAAAAGGATTATTCTCTATTCAGAACCAAATATAATGCTAAAGTCTCCTTAAGCTATGCACTTAAGCAAAATATATTAATACAGGAGCTCTGACATAAACAATGGATTATTCTACCAAGGAGATATTGGCCAGGGGATCCAAGCCCCCACAAAAGNTAATGATCTTTTTTTTTGGTCTTTTTTTTTTTTTTCCTTCTACGGTATGAATGTATTGTCTGCATGCAGGTCTGCTGCACCCGTGTTGTGCAATGCCCGATTGACGCGAGTAAGAAGAGGGTGTCAGGATTCCACTGAACTGGAGTTCTCCTGGAATTTGGAGTTTTCAGATGGTTTTTTCTTCAGCCACATTGTGGGTGCTGGGGTCGAACCGGGTCCTCTGCAAGAGCAGTCGGTGCTCTAACTGCTAGGCCGTCTCTCCAGCCTCCAGCCCCCCTTTCTTTTCTTGGGATCTTTTCGAGGACAGGGTCTCCTCTAGTCCCGCTATTCCTGGAACCTCACTCCTGTTAGGACCAGCTGCCTTTGAATACACCAATATCTGCCTGCCTCTGCCTCCTGAGTGCTGGGACATTAAGGTGCCTGTGCCCCCAACCCGGATTTAAATGATTCTTAATATGGCCATCAGACTAATCATCTTTTAATAAATATTTACTTATTTTTATTTTTTGCTGTATTATTAGTATTTGCCTGCATATATGTAAGTTTACCCAAGTTTTCAATCCACAAGGAAGTTAGAACACAACATGTGATGCCTTAGAACTGGATTTAAGGACACTTGTAAGCTGCCATATGGATGCTAGGAATCGAAACCCAGGTCCTCTGCAAGAGCAGCTAGTGCTTCTAACCTTCCAAGCTATCTCTCTAGCCCCCAGACTAAGATTTAAAAAAATATTTTCTTTTTTTTTTGGTCTTTTCGAGGACAGGGTCCTCCCTGTAGCCCCAAGCTGTCCTGGGACTCACTCTGTAGACAGGCTGGGCCTGAAACTCACAAAGATCCTGCCTGCCTCTGCCTCCGGTGCTAGGATCACAGGTATGTGCCACTCTGCCAGGGCAAAAAAATTTTTTCTTTTTACTATGTGTATGTTTAGGTGAATGTACATGTGAGTACAAGTGTAATCCTGGAGCTAGAGTTATTAGAGTTGCCAGCTGCCCCACATGGGTGCTGGGAACTGAACTTGGCAGTCCCTCTGCAAGCCAGTTAGTATGTGCCGTTAAACTGCTGAGCCATCCCTCAGCTGGACCATTTTTTTTTAATGCGTATGCATGTTTTGCATGCACATATGTATGTAAGTGTACCAATGTCATAAAGCTTCTATCATTTTTTTTTTTGTCTTTTTGAGACAGGGTTTCCTGTTAGGCCCAGCTGGCCTGAACTCACTAGGCAGACAAGGCGGCCTCTTGAACTCAAGAGATCTGCCTTCCCTGCCTCCAAAATGCTGGGATAAGAGGTGTCCACCACCATGCCCAACAAAACTTTTTTTTCTTTTTAAATAAATATTTATTATTTTCATTATACATATATGAGCGTTATGGCTTGCAATGTAGGTAGGTGCAACCAAGTAATGCACCGAGAGTTAACTTTTTGGAGACCAGGGTCTCCCATAGCCCCCGCTTGGCTGGCTGGGAACTCATCTGTATAGACCATGAGACTCTCAAACTTTATTTATTTATTTATTAATTTATTTATTTATTTAATTTATTATTTATTATTTTTTCTTTTTCACACTGGGATTTTTTTTTTTTTTAATATATTTATTTATTGCTTTATTTTTAAAATAAATCTAGACTGTGTTCCGCCCATCCCCACCCGCCCAGAGCTCATGCATTCTGCCAAACATGCTTTTCATCTCTTAGTTCTTTCTCAATATCTTTCCATGGGGAAGGTTGACTGTTTTGAGCAGGAAGTCAATGTTTCAGTCAGTTCTTTGATGCGTCTTTTTCTGTTGTTGTTTGTTGTGTTGTTGTTTCCAAAAATGCATTACACCCAACTACTTTTTGTACAAAAGCTCAGGGGTACCTACACAAGAAATTACTTACAAACTGGGTAATTGGCATTAGCATCCACCGATGAGGGATACTCATTCGTCGTTTGTTTTTCTGGGACTGTGTTACTTCACCTCACATAATGTTCCTCTAGCTCGAGGCATTATCCTGCAAAAGCTGGTGAAGTCATCCTTCTTTACTGCTGCATAGAAACCTCCCATTGTTTGATTTGTACCACATTGTCTCTATCCACTCGTAAGGTGAGGGGCATTTAGGTTAGTTTCCCAGTTCCTTGAAGTTGTGAAGAGAGCTGCAATAACAACAGTGCCGTGCATGTATCTCGTGGTGGCGTAAGTCTTGAGAGTACATGCCCAGGGAGTTGGTATGGCTGGGTGTGGTGGCAAGTTCATTCCCAAGTCTTCCAAGGCGTTCTCCACACTGTGCTTTCACTATGTGGCTGTACGAGTTTACATTCCCCCAGCAATGTGGAATGGAGTGTTCCCCTTTCCCCACACCTCTACAGGGAACTTGTATCATTTGTTTTCTTGATCCTAGCCAGTCTTATGGAGTAAGATGAAATCTTAAAAATCTTAAAGTGGTTTTCATTTGCATTTCCTTACTGCTTAGTGATGTTGAAAAGTTTTGAGGTTTTTCTCAGCCATCTCTAATTCCCACTTGTGAAGTCTCTTTCAGTTCTTTGCTACATCTATTGAGCGGGCCATTTGTTTCGTTTTGTTGTTTTTTTTGTTTGTTTTTTTGTTTTTGAGTAGTTTTATATTTCGGAAACAATTCTTTTGTCAGATGTATCTGCCAGTGAAGGTTTCCTCCCACTCTTTGGGATTTCTCTTGATTCCTTGGACTGTTTCTTTTGATGTACAAAGCTTTGAGTTTGCTGAGGTCCCATTTGTCAATTGTTCACCTTCCTTAATTCTTGTGCAGCTGCTTTCTGCTTTAGGAAGTCTTTTTCCTACGCCAGTTTGTAGTCTGCTGCCAACTTTTCTTTCTATCACCTTCAGAGCGTTTGGGGTTTTCACGTTGAGGTCTTTAATCCATTCTGGAGGTGACTTTTGTACAGGGTGAGAGGTAGTGTTTCATTTTCACTTCTTCTACAAGTGGTGATCCAGTTTTGCCAACACAACTGCTGAAGATGCTGTCTTTTCATCCATTGTGGTTTTTGCCCCCTTGTCAAATATGAGATGGCTGAACTTGTCATGTGCTCAGATTTGGATCTTCGGTTTGTTCCATGGTTTCAAACCAGTCGTTTTTGTTCAGTTACCAGGTTGTTTTTGTTTTTAGACTATAGCCCCTGTTAGTCTAGTTTGAATCTTGAATAGAGATCCCCCGTGTAGCTTTTTGCTCAGGGCTGATTTGGCTATTCGGGGTTTTTGTTTTCACAGAATTTAAGAAAGAACTTTTGTTTCCAAGCCTGTGAAGAACTCTTGGGGGTTTTGATTGGGATTGCATTAACAAATCTCTACAAGTAGGTTTGGTAAATTGGGACATTTTTACAAGTTAATTTTTCCAATCCAGAGCATGGGAGGTTTTTCCTCTTCTGAGGTCTTCTCAATTTCTTTAAGGGTTTCAAATTTTTGTTGTAGCGGTCTTGGTGTCTTTGGTAGGTTTGTTCCTAGGTCTCTTATTGTTTTGAAGCTATTGTGAGTGGTTACAGGTCTCTTTGAATTCTTTCCCAAGTTGCTTGTTCTTGGTTTTGTAGAAAGGCCATTGGATTTTTTTAAGGTTTAATTTGTATCCTGCCACTTTGCTGCTGAAGCTGTTAATTCATTTCTAGGAGTTTTCTGTGTGGAGTTTTTAGCATCCCTAAGTGAACAATCATATCATCAGAAAATAGACATAGTTTGACTTCCCTCTTTTCCAATTATACTCCTTCCAACAATCCTTTATTGCCTTATTGCTCTAGGCAGCTGTTTCAAGCACTATATTGAAGGGAGGAGTGGTGGTGACAGGGGCAAGCCTTGCCAAGTTCTACCTTTTTAATAAGTGAATGTTTCTGTCCTTTCCCCATTTAGGAGGATATTGGCTGTGGATTTACTGTATATGGCTTTAACTATACTGAGGAATGATCCCTCAATCCATTCACTCTAGGCCTAACATGAAGGGATTTGCTGGATTTTGTTAAAGGCTTTTTCAGCATCAATTTGAGATGATGTGTGGTTTTTGTCTTTGATTTCCGTTTTATGTGTTTGATGATGTTTAGTGGTTTTCGTTATGTGTGAACCATCCCTGCTTCTGGTATGAATCCAACTTGGTCCTGATGGATGATCTTCTTGATGTGGGTCGTATGCGATTTGCCAGTATCGTTTAGACTTTTGGCATTTTGTGTTCATGAGGGAGATGGGGGGTCTATAATTCTTCCTTTTTAGTTGGATCTTTGCCTGGTTTTGGTAATAGGTGATGTTGGCTTCCCTAGGACGGAATTGGGAGAATTTCCTCTATTGTATACTTCTAAACAGTTTCAGTAATAAGGGTTTGCAGGGTCTTTTTGAAATGTTTTAAGAATTCTGCTGTGATGAACCGTCTGGGCCTGGCTTTTTTTAGTTGGGAGCTCTACTACATCCTCTATTTCTTCATATGTTATGGTCTGTGTAAGCTGCTAGTCTCTTCTTGGCCAAGCTTTGGTGATTCCCAGGATTTCAGATGTCATCCCATTTCTTCTAGGTTTTCCAAAAAACTTGGTAGAATATAGGTTCTCGTAATATCCCCATATGATTTTCTGGATCTTTTCTTGTCCGTTTTGTGTCTATTTCCCTTTTCGTCACACAGCTTGTATGATTGGAGTTGTTCCTTCTTCTTGTTAACTGGGCTAGAGTGTCTTGTTATATCTTGTTACTCCTTTCAAAGAACCAAATTTTGGTTTCACGATTTTTTTTGTTGTTGTTCTTTGTTTCTATTTCATTGATCCTGCTAATCTGATTTTTTGCTATTTCTTCTGTCTGTTGCGTTTAGGGTTCATTTGTTTTTTGCCTCTCAAGTGCTTTTAGATTGTAGTGTTAGATCATTCACTTGTGCTTTCTTTCTGTTTTTTGATTTTTGTAGGCACCAGGGGCTATAAACTCCACCCTTAGGACTGCTTTTAAGGTATCCCCTAGGTTTTGTTGTGTTGTATTGTTCATTGTAATTCCACAGTTCCAGGGAATGTGTTATTTCTTTCTTTATCTTCTCCTTGACCCATTCATTATTCCACACATGTGTGTTGCTTAGTCAGCACTATGTGTTCTTGTTTGCAGGAGGGCTTGTCCTGGGTTGATTGCTTGAGATTTATGCACTGTGTCGGGACAGTGTTCTAGTTTCTCTCTTCCACTGCCGTTTTGACACAGCATCTCTCGAATGACACCAACTTGGGGAGGAGGAAATGGGTTTATTCAGCTTACATCCCTGGGTCACAGTTCCTCTCTTAGGGAAGGCCCAAGGTAAGAATCAGGGCAGGAACCTGGAGGAAGGAGCTGAAGAACAGGGCCATGGAGGGAGTGGCTGTTCTCTGACTTGCTCCCCCGCCCACTCTGGCTCATGCCCAGACCTGCTTTCTTATTTCATCATTAATACTGCCAGGTTGCACCACTCATTGTGGTCTGTGCCCTCCCACACTGCTTGAACGTCAAGACAATACTCCACAGATGTGCCACAGGCCAATCCAATGGGTCAAGATTTTCCCCACTTGAGGCTCCCCTCAACACAGGTTTGTGTCAAGTGACAACTAACAGCTATCCAGCGCAGGACAGGATGCATTGAATTATTTCAATCTTTTTGTATTTGTAGAGGTTTCTTCTGTGTCCGAGTATGTAGTTCGATTTTTTTGGAGAATGTTCGTGGGGTGCTGAGTTAGAGAACGTGCTTCCTTCTGGTTTTAGGATGAATTGTTCGGTAGATATCTATGAGGTCCATCTGGTGTATCACATCGTTCAGTCGATGTTCTCTCTGTTTATTTTTGTCTGTTGACCTATCCTAAAGACCTCAGTGGGGTATTGAACTCTCCAACTATTAGTGTACTGGGATTAGTCTGTACTTGTGGTCCTGGAGAAGTTTCTTTATAAAGTTTGGTGCACCAGAATTTGGGCATATATATTCATAATCGTGAACTCTTCTTGGTGGATTGTTCCTTTGTTGAAAATGTAATGGCCTTCTTCGTATCTTCATGAATTTATTTTACTTTGAAGTCTATTGTATCCAATATTAAAATCGCAACAACTGTCCTTTATTTTTGGTAACATTTGCTTGGAATATTTTTTTCATCACATTCACTTTAAGGTGGTGCATGTCCTTGAAGATAAGATGTGTTTCTATAACTGCCTACGACGATTTCTGTTTTTACTAATCCACGTCTCCCAGTCTACGTCTTTGATTGGGGAATTTAGCCATTAATATTTAAGGTTATGATCAATAGGTTTTGTGTTGCTTCCTTTTGCCTTATATCCATCTGCGGTTTTTGATTTAGGTTTCTACTTCTGCAGTATGCTTTTATTGATTTCTCTTCTAGGCCTGGGGTTGGTTGCTCCTTTTTTCTGTCTTTGAATTGCTTCAAAGTACTCTCTGAAGGGTTGGTTTTTCCGGACATGATTCTTTCAAGTTGTTATGTCATGGAAGGTTTATCCTCTCTCCTTCCAATGATTGACATTTTTTGTTGGGTATAGTAACCTGTGTTTTTTGGCATCTAGTCCCTTAACACTGGGAATGCTTTTCTCCAGGTTTCTTTCTGCTTTATAGTTTGCGTTTATTGCGGGAAGCCGTGTAATTCCGATAGGTTTCCATTGAGGTCCCTGCTTGTTTTTCTCTGTGGCTTCAAGGATTTTGTCTTTCTTTGGGGTATAGCATCTTTAACTATGAGTGGCGGGAGACATTTCTTTCCTGATTTCTTGTCTGTTGGAGTTCTGTGGCCTTCTTGTATTGGTATTGGTTGTCCTTTTTTAGTTTGGGTCTAAAGTTTCACTATTATTCCTTTGAAGATCTGATCATTACCTTTCTCTTGGGATTCTTGTATTGGTATTGGTTTTGTCTTTTTAGTTTGGTAAGTTTTCATCTATTATTCTGTTGAAGATCTGATCGATACCTTTCTCTTGGGATTCTTGTATTGGTATTGGTTTGTCCTTGTTTACTTTGGGTAAGTTTTCATCTATTACTCTGCTTGAAGATCTGCTCAATACCCTTTTCTTGGGATTATTCTCCTTCTCTATTCCTACATGATGCGGGAGGTTGCATCTTTTCATAGTGTCCCACAGCTCATGGTTGTTCCGTTTTTGTGTATTTAAATTTTTCATAATCTTCCTTGAGGTTTTTAGTGTTTCTATGTTATCTCATTCCCTCAGAAACTCTGATACTTCTTTGTTTATGCTTCATCATTCTGCTTATGAGGATTTTTTCATTCCTTTCCCTTGAACTGGTTGAGTGTTTCGATTTCCTTTTTCATTTCCTCTTTGATTTCTTAGTGTTTCATTCTTTGGAGGCTTCGCGATCTCTTTTTGTCGCTCTTGTCCGCTGGTTGGTTTCTTTATTCTTTTTCAGCATGGGATCTTTTTCAGTGTTTCTACTTCATTCCGGAGCTTGTCATTCTCTCTCTCTAGGTCCTCTGAGTCTCTCCATTCCCTTTTCTTCGTTCTTTAATTTGTTCTTTATTATTCTTGTAGTTCTTTAAGTATGTTCCCAATTTGTTTCTGATGTCTGTGTCCTGGGCTATTCCCCCGAGGGATCCCACACTGCAGGAGTCTTCCATAGGGTTGGTTAAAAAGCTTGGCTGGATATCCTGCCCCTTCCCAGTGTAGTCTCTTCCTTGTGATCCTGGCATATGGGCTTCTACTTGCCTGCATCCAATGTGAGTCAAAAATGCCTCTTCACTGTGTTGTAAGGCTTTCTTTACTTGCCTCCTTCAGATGCTTCTTCGTAATCTCAGTTTGGGGGGAGCCCTCTTCAGCCCGTGCCCCTGGGGCACCTTACGCTGGGCTCAGGAGCTCTCAAATCTCAAGAGTCCACACCACTGCCTTTAATACCGGCTGGGGAGGATAACTCCGGCCCCACTATCCACAAGATCCAATCAAGCCAAAGAACACACCCTTAATCCCAGCTGGGAGGGTAACTCCAAACCTCACAGCCACAAGAGCCAATCAAACCAAAGAAGCGGATCCAAAGGATAACAATTCAGCTCGCCAGGCCACCCAGTTCCTACCTGTCTCCCTCCCTCTTCCTTCCGCTGGGTCGGAGATCTCTGAGACTAACGTTAAAAAAAAATATACATCTTGCGGCAAGGTGTGGTTGTCACACGCTTTACTCCTAGCATTGGGATTGGCAAGGTGGGGCGATCTGGAGATTTCCAGGCCAGCCTGCTCTACAGAGTGAGCTCCAGACCAGCTGGGGTAAAGGGGGAGGACCCTGTGTAAACAATTACTAAAACACACATACCACTCACACACACACACACACACACACTACGAGAGAACCCCTGTCCCCCAAAAAAAGACCAAAATTCAATAATTCAAATTCAATGCATTCTTCTAATAATAGCTCCCTGTCCTCTGTTATACTAAGTGACTAAAATTACTTGTAGAGCCAATAAGTCTTTTTTAGTTTGCTAGGCTTACTCTAAAACCATCCAGTAGGAGGGCCTACAATGTACCTTGACACAATGTAAAACTCATCATAAGAAGCAGTGGTAATCTGGACATGGTGTGTTGCTTACCTTTAATCCCAGCAGTCCGAAGACAGAAGCAGGACGATCTCTGTAAGTTCAAGGCCCGCTGGTCTACAAAGTGAACTCAGGACAGCTGGAGCTACAAAAAAAAAAAAAAAAAAAAGCACAAAAAAAAATAAATTAACAAACCAAAGTGCAGTCCATAATAATTGATTAAACACTATACAATTACCTTATATAAGGCCATAAGACTGATAATTCAGAATCTAGATTTACTGGCCTATATCAGAAAAATAATTTCTTCTCGGGTTTGGAGTATGACTCAGTGGTAGATTGCTCATTTAGTGTTCAACAGGCCCTGACTTTGATCTTTTGCACTGAAAAAATATACAGACTATATGTCTTTAATAATTATGTCAAAATGTATGTTGACTAGTATAATAGGTAAGAAGGCTAATTTCTTTAGAGGCTTATCTCTTTCAGAAAAGTAAATTATTTCAGCCAGGCATGGTGGACAGCCTTTAATCTTAGCACTTGGGAGGCAAGAGGCAGGTGGATCTTGTGAGTTCAAGGCCTTGGCCTGGTCTACTAGAGTGAGTTCCAGGACAGGGGGCTACAGGGAGACCCTGTCTCAAAAGTACAAAAAAAAAAAAAAAAAATAAAAAAAAGGAAAGAAAAAAAAAAAAAAAAAAAAAAAAAAAAAAAAAAAAAATAAAACAAGAATAAAATTTGCTGTACCAACCCAATGCTGTATCCAAGCTGCATGTTAAAAGGATATCTCTAATTGTTACGAGGAGATGTAAGAGAGCAGTATACTTAAATGTTATTTCTCTGTCATCATTTTCCCTGATACGTAAAAACATACTTTACCATATTTGGATCTTTTTAGACTAGTTATCAGAACTGCTTAAACATAATACCGTAATTATAGAGATTTCTTATTATTGAGTGGTTACTACTGCCATGCTGTGCATAATATGCTGATTATTTCACTGAATCTGTGACAACACTCCTATCAGGAAGGGTTATTATGATCCTCATTTTATGGATGAGGATACAGTCTTAGTGAGGTCAAGTAATGTCAATTTAGCATTAAACCAGACAGTTAACTGTAGACCTAGACCTGTCAGGGATATTGCACCCATGAAATCTCACTCATATTGTTGCTCTAAACAAGCCCCGCCATAATGAGTACCCGTTGACATGCCAATGTGGGATGGCGGAACAAATTTCATAGGCCCATTCCTAGCACCAAAGAGCATATGCCAATTAATGGCTGCTGTGATAAAAAAAGGAGAATTCAAAATTTCTCTATCAGATGAGCTCCCTTAATATTAGGTAGGCCAGGCCCAAGTGGTCAGCTTGACTATACACAGTTAACACGCACCACCACCACAGCAACACCCACACACACACACACACACACACACACACACACACACACCACAAGCAATACTAAATGGACTCAAGATGTTTTAAATACATATATATATATTTTTTTATTTTATTTTATTTTTTTTTGTCTTTTTGAGACAGGGTCTCCCTGGGAGGTCATGAAAAAAATAGAAGAGGTCATGAATTCAAGGAGTGGAGGGGCATGCGGGAAGAGGGATGGGTGGAGATGATGTAAATGTACTCCTTATGTATTAAATTCTATCCCTCCAAATTTAAGTTAAAAAGAATATTCAAGGGCTGGAGAAATGGCCTAGCAGTTAAGAGCGACAACCACTCTCGCAGAGGACCCGGGTTCGATTCCCCAGCACCCACATGGTGGCTAAAAACCGTCTTTAACTCCAGTTCCAGGGGAATCCGACGCCCTCTTTTGACCTCCTCGGCATTGCACGACACAGGTGCACAAACCTACATTCAGAGAGTACATTCATACACATACAAGAATAAATAAAAATTAAAAAAAGAAAAGAATATTCAATCACTTTTACTTTTTTTTGGAAAAATATCAATTTAATTCCAAGTTCTAAAGCAAGAAGATGTTTATTTCTCTTTCCAACAACTTAGGAGTTAAGGTACACAAATGGTCTCTATATTTTTCTGTGTTCATATAGTCAATGAAAAACAATTTGGGGTAAATTTGATGAAAACTTACTCCTTGGTTCCTGTTTATGGGTGTGTGTAATACAACTTAGGCATCTATAGGTTAAAACATAAAAATTTTAAAAACAAAAAAGGGGAGGTGGTATAATATTCCTTCTATATTTCAAACCTTTTGATAAATTTTTAATTTTGATGTCTTAACTAACAATGGGAGGAGATTTGTATGTTCCCACAGATAAAAACACCAATCTAAATGCCTGAAAACACACAACTTTTGGCTGTGCAGGATGGACTGGGAAATACCAGCAGAGAGGCTGACCCATCTGAACATTAAAGAAAAAGGAACCTCAGATTGCCTGAGTCACAGACACTGAGCATCTCTCTGAATTCTATTTGGGATAACTGTTTGTAGTGGGCCCTGATGAAGTTTACCTTCCAGATGCTGAGAAACCTTCCTACCTCTCCCCTTTATAGGAAAAAGAAAAACATGATGGTAATGAAGTCATTCCCCAACTGTAAATTAGAGCCAACTGTTAGAGTGGTAATTTCTTATAAAACAGGTATAACTACCTTCTTTAATTGACTGATAGGCATGGGAACTGTGAAAGGATAATTCTCTATTTGGAGCCAAATATAATAGTAATTTATAAGCTGTGTAATTGAGCAAAATATGTTAATATAGCAGAGCTCTGATGTCAGCAATGGATTGTTCTGCCGAGGAGATGTTGGCTGGGGGATCCAGGCCCCCAAAATTATAAAGGCCTTTTTCCTACAAAAATGGGATATCTGCAAGGAGTAAGGCGAGTCCCTGTTGTCGAAGACCTGGTGTAAGCATGAAAAAATGTTTTGAGACATCACTTGCTAATGTACAGTTGGCCTCTGAAATGCCAGAGAGTGTTGCCAAAGGCCACTAAAGCAATACAGCAAAATATTGGTCTCCTTGAGTCAAGCAAGACTCCTTTGTCAGTATCAGCTACACCTCACTGCCTGGAGATACTGTGCAACAATGGCATCCATATATATATATATATATATATATATATATATATATCCC
>VZQC01013302.1:3656925-3719393 GCA_009823505.1 Rhizomys pruinosus
AAAAAAAAAAAAAAAAAAAGAAAAGAAAGAGTAGGAAAAAGTTGATGGTCTTGTTCTAAAATCTGTTTTTTAGACTCTTCTGCCCCAGACCCACATTGTTAGGGTTCAACAACAACAATGATATTTACTGGCTATCTGGCAGGTACCTAAAACACTTTAAATATAAAGAAAACAGTTATAGTAAGTTTCAGTGTCCTCTGATAATTCTAGTATTTGTCTAATTTAGGTTTGTTTCAATAGATTATTCTCATTATCAGTAATACTTCCTGTCTTTTGGATGTCTGGTGATCTGACTGTATACCAGACAACGTGAGTTTTATCTTGTTAGGTGCTAGGTATTTTTGTATTGATATAAGTCTTATGTTTAAAAAAAAAGTCTTAGCTGGGCGTGGTGGCACACGCCTTTAATCCTAGCACTTGGGAGGCAGAGGCAGGCGGATCTTTGTGAGTTCGAGGCCAGCCTGGTCTACAGAGTGAATTCCAGGACAGCTAGAGCTACAGGGAGACCCTGTCTCGAAAAGACAAAAAAAAAAAAGTCTTATGTTTCATTATGGAATGCAGTTAAGTTCCCTGGAAATTGTTTGATCCTCTGGGTCTTGATTTCCCCGATTTTGTTTAGGAAGGTTCAGAGTAGGGATAAGCACTGGTTTGGATACTACTGATGATGGAGATAACTTAGTTTTCGTAAGGGGAATCTATGAAGAATATATGTCAATTAGGAATTTCACTGAGAAGCTTCCAGTCTTGATTGGTAGGTACTAATGGTAAATTAAGGTTAAAGGTTTGTCTAGGTCTAATGTCTACATTTTTTATGCTAATCTTTACTAATACAATGGTCTATAAGTTATATACTTTTAGGTAATATAAATTTGATTTGTACTCACCTTGGTGAATAGCATCACTTATCACTTTTTCTTGTTCCTTTAAGAAGAACCTTGTTTGGTCAAAAATAACAGTGGCAAATCTCCAATTAGCAGCAGGGTAAGTACAAAGGCATACAAGTTTTTTTAAGATAGGAGTAGCTGCTGCTTCTAGGAGACAGTATGCTTGGCACTGGGTGTCTGAAAAATAACAGCATTAAAATCATTGTTTTTGAAAAGGTTGTGTGCTCTTTATGATAAACCAACTAAAACAAGTTCCTTCATGGAAACTTGTACTTCTATCCAAATTATTTCATGGATTAAAATCATGAGATTGTATTGCAATTTATTTAAGGGTATTTGCTCTATGGACTAATGCAAACAAAATCTCTCACAAGAGCATATATTGTATAGCTATCTTACTATTAGAAAAGATTTATTTCATGACTAATTTGTTTTTAATTTTTTAAAATTATTTTTAGTTTTGTGTATGAGTGTATTGCCTGCATGTATGTAAGTACAGCTGTGTCCTAGTCAGAAGAGGGTGTTGGATCTCTGGGAACTGGAATTACGATGGTTGTTAACTACCATTGTGTACTGGGAACCAACTCTCTAGCCCCTTACTAACTAATTTAACATGAAAAGTGTAGACACTTAAAACCATGTATTTTTTTTTCTTTTCCCTCCTCCATTATTAGCTTACAAACTTAAGCCCCAATTTTTTCGGGGGTGTATTTTTTTTTTTTTTTGAGATAGGGTCTCCCTGTAGCCTCTGCTAGCCTGGAACTAGCCCTGTAGATCAGGCTGGCCTTCAACTCACAGAGATCCATCTGAGTGCTGGGATTAAAGGTATGCACCACCATGCCCAATTTAAAGATGGTTCTTAGCTGCCACTTGTGTATTAGGAATTGAACCCCAGTCCTCTGCAAGAGCAGTCAGTGCTCTTAACCACTGAGCCATCTCTCCAGCCCCATAAGCCCAAATTGTAACAATGACAAATTATTTCTAATTTTCTCTGACTACCATTAGAGATTTCCATAATGATACAAAGACCATAAATAAAACGAACAAAAAGAATGAAAATATGTTTGAGAACTAGTATCATTCTTCCTTGCTGATTTAAATGATCATAATATACTTTAAGGAGGTTGTGCTGTAGGAATAAAAAAAATCTGTTTTAAACACTAGAATGAAAAAAAAAAAGCTTCAACACAGGAGGTCAACAGTAATCTACTTACATCACATTGACAGTGAGTAAGAGAACAGGTAGAGAAACTATTAGTAACACATTACCCAAACAGGGATGAAGAGTCTGAGGACTCTTCATATGAACGCTGGGAAGTAGCTACATTTTAAAATGTTTTTATATAGGAGTATATTTCCTGCATGTATGTAGGTGGACCCATGCCATGTGATGCCTTCGGAGGTCAGAAGAGTGTTATATTCCCCTGGAACTGGAGTTACAGACATTTGTTAGCCACCAGGTATGTGCTGGGAATTGAACCAGGTGCACTGCAAGAGCTGAGCTCTTACCTGCTGAGCCATGTCTCCAGCCCCTAAGCTGCATTTTAAAAAAATATTTTATTATTTTTTATGTGTATGAGTGTACTGTCTGCATGTAGGTTGGTGCACCCGTGTCGTGCAATGCCTTGGTGGTCAGAAGAGAGCATCGGATTCCCCTGGAACTGGAGTTAAAGACGGTTCTTAGCCACCATGTGGGTGCTGGGAATCGAACCTGGGTCCTCTGCAAGAGCAGTCGGCACTCTTAACCACTGAGCCATCTCTCCAGCCCCCTAAATTGCATTAAAATTTTTTTATTAATTTTATTTATTTCTGTATGTGTATGAATGTACTGTCTGCGTGCAAGTCTGTGCTCCCGTGTCGTGCGATGCCGCGGAGGTCAGAAGGGGGTGCCGGATTCCCCTGGAATTGGAGTTCTCCTGGAATTGGAGTTTCAGACGGTTCTTGGCCGCCATGTGGATGCTGGGGATTGAACCCAGGTCCTCTGCAAGAGCAGTCGGCGCTCTTAACCACTAGGCCATCTCTCCAGCCCCCTAAGCTGCATTTTTAGTGAAGGAAGAAAGAACAGGAGGCTGGAGTAGGGCAATGGGGGAAGAATAGAGGCTGTGTACAGAGCATTTCAGGATTGGAAATAACTTGAAAAATAGAAAGGGAATTAAGAAATGTCGGAAGCAAGTGAAGAAAAAAAAAATACATGGAAAGTAAGGTATGTCCTAGATATCCAGGAGAAGAATTTCAAATTAAATAAAATCAAAGATATTTAAAAAGGCTATAGCATACCGGATGCTTGAATCTCAATTATGTAGTCTGTTCTCCTTTCTTGATTCATTTTCTCTGGAGTTTTATTATTAGAAACAATAAGACTTTCTTCTTGATGAGTCAAAGAGCATTTTTCTTNAGGAGAATCTTGACAAATGGAGCAGGGGAAAGGACGCCAGATGAAACCTCACGCATATGGGAAAGATAAAGAACCCTCATCCAGATGGAGGGGTCCCAAATGTTTTCAGGAATGATCCAAGTGGCAATGCATATGGCCTTCTCCCAGAAGGAATCCAAGTCCCGAGATTTCACTTAAGGCCACACACGTGTCTGGAGAAGAGCCTTAAGCGCAGCCATCTGTGGCTCTCAAACAGGGGAGGGGATGTTCCCCAGGAGGGCAGGAAATGGGAAGGGAGGTTAAGTGTTAGAGGGAAGAACCAACAAAGCAGTAGAGCAAGAATGTAAGTCTCTAGCCAAGGGCAAATACACAGAAAACTAAAGTAGAGAGAAGGAGGGCAGGTTGGGGCGGGGGGTGGGGCCCAGGCGCTCACCCTAAGCCCTGCCAAAAATCAAAAACACAAATGGGGCCTACTCACTGATCTAGGAAGGGGGTGCCTCACCAGCACCAGGGGTTGAAAAACCACCATTGGGTGCCAGATGTAGACAATCCTCCAGGCCTACTGGAGAATTTCAGGGTCTGACCAAAGAAGGAGTGGGGTGAGAGGTGCAGAGTCAAAACACAGACTCTGGGAATCGGGTGAACACAGACAGATGGGGAGCTGGTGTGGACTCGTTTATTGGGGGCAGGGTTAGGGGTTATGTACTGTTCACCTAGTGTTCCTTTCCATCCTCTGGCTCTTAGAGTCTTCCCACTCCTCTGTCTATGATGTTCCTTAGGATTCTGAGTGGGTGACATAAATATCTCAGTAGTCCCTGATTCAGCACTTTGATAAGTTAGGAGCCTATTGTTTGCCTGTCACACACTGCACAAACAGGCTTTTCTGACAAACATTGAGAACTGCTGGGGGCTAGAAAGATGGCCCAGTGGATCAGAACACTTGTTCTTCCAGAGGACTCGGGCTCAACTACCAGCACCCACATGGAGGCTTTCAACCATCTGTAACTGCAGTTTCAGGCGATCTGACACCCTCTCTGGCCTCCTCCTGCATCGCCTGACTCAGGTACACTTAGACACATGCAGGCAATACACTTATATATATAACAATAAAAACAATAAAATGCAAAGATTGAGAACTGCAACATTCTATGAGCACAAAGCTAGGTATTTTTAAGGCAGTTTGAGTACATGTTTAATTAGCAAAACATTTTCTGTGTATGTGCATTTTGCCTGCATGTATGTAAATGCACCCATGCTGTACAATGCCTGTGGAAACCAGAAGGCTCATCAGGTCCCTTGGAACTATAATTAGGGATAGTTGTTAGCTACCATGTGGGTGCTGGGAGCGGAACCCAAATGCTCTGCAAGAACAGCCAATGCTCTTATCCACTGGGCCACCTCTACAGCCCTGTCCACTTTCTTAGTATTAGACGTTTGTGCCTTCTGCACAAATCTTTGTGATCTTCTGTCTGACACATGTGATCAGAGTAAGTTCTTCCCAATCCCTCCAAATTGCTTCCTTGGACTTGCTTGTGTCAATGGTACTTGTTTTTACTGATAGGTTATTGGGGCAAGGGTATTTAAAAGTTTTTCTCAATCCCCTATGTAGATGCTGTCATAGATCCAGAGTTGACATGAAAATCTCAGGTCCTGTGGTCAGGGGACCCAGGGAAAATTAACTCATAAGTCGGGGAGCAGAGTCTCACCCAGTCCCAGTACACACACACTCCAGCTTCACTCACCCTCCTGTGTCACAGGAACACAGGTGAGTGTCACAGGGAACACAGCTGAGTGTCTCTTCCTTTCACACTAAGATGCACCATGTCAGAAGATTGAAATGTAGCTTGGTTAGGAGAAGCTGACTCTGTTGTTTTGCTTTTTTTTTTTTTTTTTTTTCATTTCTTGTTTGTTCTTCCACTTCAACCTCTGTCTTTTCTCTTTGAAAGAATCCTTATTTTATTTTTAAATTTAAATTTTTTTTTTTTTTTTTTTTGTTATTTATGTTGTTGTGAGAAAAGGTCAGGGTTCTTCCAGAAGCGATTAAGAGTTATGGTTACTTATGTGGGTGTGGAAATGGAACTTGTTTGTAAGAGCAACAAGTGTTCAGGCTGTGGAGGCCCCTCTCCACCACCTTATTTTATTTTTAAGGATATATGTAGACATCTATATCTACATCTAATCTACATCTATATATCTATGTAGGTGTGGTGTGTGTGTGTGTGTGTGTGTGTGTGTGTGTGGATGTGTGTCTTCCGTGCATGTGTAGGTTTAAATGAGGTGATTATGGGTCTAGAAGGGGGCACTGGATGCTCTGCACCTTGAATCACAAGTGGTTGTGAGACCCCAACCTTGGCTGCTAGGAACCCAACTTGGGTCCTCTGCAGGACCCAGTGTGTTCTCTTCACTCCTGAGCTATGGTCTCTCCAGCTCCTTTTCTCTTTTTGATGAAAAGGTTTTGGTCTGAAAAATCCTATGCACTGATATGGATATTTACATGCCAACCCCTCATGATTCATTAAATGGTACAAAACATACCATAGGAATTTTCATGCTTTTATAAAATATAAAATTGGGGGAAAAGCATGCTTTCTTAAGTGGTACATTTATAATTAGTGTGTGTGTGTGTGGTGTGATGGTTAAACCTGGGTGTCAACTTTACTGGACTAAGGAACAAATAAGAGAAAAGGATCTTCGGATTGGACCACCTCAACCCAGATGGCCCACCCAAATATGGGCGTTACACTGTCTGGAAGAAGGTAACATTTTTTATTGTTATAAACTTTTCCATAAATCTTGGCATTATTTTACAATCTTTATAGTCACTCTCTTTCCATGCCCTCCACCGCACCTGAGTCCCTGCACTCTCCATACATGTCTTGCCATCTTTTCTGAGTGTTCTAGTTTTTTCTCTTCATGTGTACAAAACACTCATCAATACTGCCCTTGTGTTTCACAGTGGGGTCTTTTCCTCCCATGCTCCCGCAAATGAAGTCAATTAAGCACATGTCCTGGCTTGATCCCCCTGCACTGGCCTCCAGATACAGCCCGGGTAGTCCAAAAATGGCTATCTATACTCTGTTGAGGCTGAACTGGCATTGAAGGTTTGGAGGATTCTTGGAGAGACATGAGTCTTTAGTCCATATTGGAGGGTTAAAAATCTGTGTCATGCGTTGAAGAGTGGCAAAAGCAGTGGCAGCCACAGAGTTAATGCACTTGCCAGTAATAGTTGAAGACAGGTCAAACAACAGTGCTCTCTCTTTTTTCTTTATGTCTTTTTAAATAAGATCTCAAGTTTTATTCTTTTTTTCTTTTTTTTTTTATTTTTTTTATTTATTTCCTTTTGGATGCTTAAGGCTACAGTTAGACTAGATAAAACAAGGTTTTTGTTTTCTTGAGGTGAGTTGAAAATCTGGTCCTCAGGGTTCTCTCAGGACTTTTTTTTCTTTATTTTTTTGGAGGAGGTGTGGGAGCCCCTGGATCCTTTCAGTTTTTCATTTACCTGTTCCAATCAGTATTGATTATAGATTTTATTTGAAGGTTTGGTAAAATTCTGCTGTAGATTTGGCCTGGGCTCTTTTAAGTATGAAGGGTTTTTTTTATTGCTGTATTTTATTATTTGCAGTGGGTTTGTTTAACTTGTTGATTTCTTCTTTGTTGGTTGTGTTTAGTTTTAAAAGTCTTCCATTTATTTCTTGCTTTCTAATTTAGTACAGTATAGGTTTTTAAAATGTATCCTTATAACATTCTGGGTCTTTTTGCTATCAGTCCTGATGTTTCCACTTTTATATCTGATTTCCTGGGTTTGGATTTGCTTTCTCTGTCATTTGTTTAGCTGGGCTAAGAGGATATACTATTTATGTTTTCAAAGAACCAGATCTTAGACTCAACGATTCTTTTTATTGTTTTCTAATGATTTCTGCTCTGAATTTTGTTATTTCTTCTCATCTGTTGGGTATGGCTTTACTTTGTTCTGGCTTTTCCAAATTCTTTTTTTAAATTTTTATTTATTTATTTATTTTTATGTGTATGAATGTATTGTCTGCATGCAGGTCTGCGCACCCGTGTCGTGCGATGCCGCGGAGGTCAGAAGACGGTCTCGGATTCCCCTGGAAACTGGAGTTCTCCTGAACCGGAGTCACAGACGGTTCTCAGCCGCCATGTGGGTGCTGGGATCGAACCCGGGTCCTCTGCAAGAGCGGTCGTCGCTCTTAACCGCTAGGCCATCCCTCCAGCCCTCGCTTTTCCAAATTCTTGAACTGTATCATTAAGCCATTTACTTGTCCACTTTCTGAGTTTTCTTTTTTTTTTTTTTTTTTTTTTAGCCAAGCTGCCTGGAGAGTCTCATGTAGACAGGCTGGACTTGAACTCACAAATATCTGCCTGCCTCTGCCTCCTGAGTGCTAGGATCAAAGGCGTGCACCACCAAGCGCCCCACGGCTCACTTTCTGATTTTTTTTTTTTCAGTCACTGAAATCTGAACTTTGTGATTTTTTTATGAAGGCATTTAGAGCTATAAACTTCCCTCTTATTACCGTTCTTGGGGCTGGAGAGATAGCTCAGCAATTAAGAGCACTGACTGCTTTGCAGAAGACCGAGGTTCGATTCCCAGCACCCACATTGCTGCTAAGAACTGTCTTTAACTCCAGTTCCAGGGGAATCCAACACCTTCTTCTGACCTCTACAGCATTGCAGGACACACACGCACCTACCTACATGCAGACAGTACATTCATACATATGAAATAGTAATTAAAATTAAAATAAAAATATAAAAAAACTAAAAATAGAAGTGTTCTTAATGTGGCCCAGAGTTTTTGTTGTGTTATTTTCATTTGGTTTCAGGAATGCTTTTATATCTTTCTTGATTATTTCTTTGACATATTCATCATTAATAAGTGTGTTTTTTAGTCTCCCTGAAATTTTGTAGTTACTATACCATTTTTGTTGTTGATTTTTTGGTTTATTTTATAGTGAGCCAATAGAATCCATGGACTTATTTTAATATTTTTATTTGTTGAGGTATATTTTGGCCCGTGTATATGGTCCATTCTAGAGAAATATTCATAGGCTGTTGAGTAGAATGTGGATTATTTGGTGTTTCAGTAGCATAGTCTTTGGATGTTTGTTAGGTTCTTTTCTTTTCATATTTTCATTGAATATATGTGTATTTCATACAGAACATCTTAATCATCTTTGTAACCCTTTCTCCATTGCAATCTCCCATAAGCCCCCCATCCCCAGGATTCCATGCATCCTGTCATTGATATTAAGACCTATCAAGTCAACTTAGTGTCTCTAAATATCCCTCAGTGCAAGTTCATCTACTGAAATCTAATCAACCTATCTAGAGTCCCTCCCTTTGTGAAGATCAACTGTTCCTCACCCAGAAGTAATCAGCTGCCAACAGTTCTTCAACTAAGTTTGGGTCTTGATGCCTATTTCCATAGTTCTATGCTAGGCTTTTGTCTTCTTGGGTTTGCACAGGTCTTGTCCATGTGAATACTGTTGCTATATATTCATAGGAACAAGTTTCCAGGAGCATGTTAGGTTCTTTCAATGTTTGATATCATTTAATTCAGATATTTCTTTTTATTCTTTTTCCAAATAATCTGTCTGTTGGAGAAAGTGGAGAACTGATGTCACATACTGTTATTAAGTTGGGTTTATTCTGTGTCTTGAATTCCAGTAGAATTCTTTTTATGAAACTACGTGCAAAAGAGTTTGGTGCCTATATCCATGACTGCAATGTCTTCTTTGAATGTTCCCTTGATCAGAATGAAAGGACCTTGTTTATCCCCTCAGATTAATTTTACTTTGAACTCTATTTTGTCACATATTAGAATAATAATGCCTGCTTATTTATTGGTGCCATTTGCTGAGAATATTTTTTCCAGTCTTTCTCCCTGTAAGGTGGTGCCTATACTTGAAGGTAAAATGAGCTTCTTATAGATAACAAAATGGTGGATCTTGTTTCTTAGTCTATTTACTAGCTTGTGTCTTTTGAATGGGGAGGTGAGTTCACTGATATCCAATGATCTTACTGAAAATGTGTACTATTTACTGTTATTTTAAGTTTTGTTTGTGTCTTAGTCTTATTTAGAGTTATTGTAATTATCCCATTGTTTTCTTGCTTTAGCCTTTTGGCTATGCTAATCCATTCTTTTTGTCCTTTATATAGCTTTGAGTATTCTCTGTAGGGCTGTTTGGTGGATGTGAATTATTCTGGCTTACCTTTACCATGGAAGATTTTTCTTTCTTCTTTGATATGACAGCCAGTGTTGCTAGGTAAAGAATCCTGTTATCTATAATCATTTAGACATTAACACTTTGTTCAAGGCTCTTTTGGATTTCTGAGTTTGCATTGAACAGTCAGCTGTAATTCTGATGGGTTTCCTTTATATACAACTTTTGTTTTTCTCTTGTAGCTTTCAGTACACTCTGTTTGCTGTGTACATTCAGTGTTGTTACTGAGATATGTGTGGGGAGTTTCTATGGTGGTACTGTCTAATTGCTGGTCTGTGTGCTTCTTCTATGTGTATTAGAATGTCCTTTTTTGTCCCCCACTACCACAAATTATGCAGTTGAGATTCCGGCATTTGGGGAAATCGCAGGGGTCAGCACATCCCAAGTACAATGGATGAGCTTCGCCTTGGGAAAACCACCTTCTTGATCATGGTATCTCCCCTGCCAGGTAAGTATAGAATGCCTTTTTTTTGTCTTTTCAAGACAGGGTCTCCCTGTAACCCCAGCTGTCCTGGAACTCACATTGTAGACCAGGCTAGCCTTGAACTCACAAAGTTCCGCCTGCCTCTGCCTCCCGAGTGCTAGGATTAAAGGCATGCGCCACCACGCCCAGCAGAATGCCTTTGTTTTTTAACTTAGGGAAGTTTACTTCCATAATCCTGTTGAAGATGTGATCATATTCCATTTCTGTGTTTTAAAAAAATTATTTTTCATGGTTCTGGAGAGATTTCTCAGTGTTTAAGACCACCAGCTGTTCTTGCAGAAGATGTAAGTTCGAATCCCAGCAACTGCATGGCAGGTAACTCCAGTAACTAAAGTTCCAGGGGATCTGACACCATCTTCTGTCCTCCACGGACATTGTACAACATGGGTGCACAATACATGTGTACATACACAAAAAATAAAAATAACAAATACAGTTTAAACTAAACTAAACTGTGTTCCTTTTTTGAGTAATCCATTTCTCCAACTTTATCATGCAGCCTTGATATTCTGTTTTCCCTCAGATTCATTCTGCTAGCATGGTTTTTTCTGGTCATTTCAAATTGGATTATTGGATTTTCAATTATATCTTCTTTTCACCTTGAGTTTTCTAAACGATTTCTATCTCTTTAATTAATTCAGGTTTCAAAATAAGTATTGAGTTTTCAAATCTTGGTTTGTCTTTGTTATTACATTCCTCCACATATTTATATTTGACTGAGTTTATTCATATCCTTTTGAGCTGGGATGATGGGGCCCCTGTGGTTAGGTTCTGAGTAGTGAGGCAGAGAAGGTGTGGGCCTTGGAACAGTGTTAATGGCTTAGTCCCAAAGCAGGGCTGTGGATAGCAAGCAGGTGAGTCTGACCAAGTTATCTGACTAGTTGAGTGCTCTTCAGATGCATGAAGGGCCCTAGGGTCAAGACGGGATGATGGGGACCAAGCAGATGGGTTCTGACTATCTGAACAGGGTAGACAGAAAACCAGGAGTAGGCTGAATGGGGCTGATTCCAGGGAAGGGAGGTCAAACCTAGTGGGTGGGATTTGACTTCAGATACTTTTAAAAATCTTCAAGAACTTAACTATCTGGGAAATGCAATTAAAACCATTTTGAGATTTCATCTCACATTGTTCAAAATTGCTCAGATCCAAAACCATACAACCAAAAATGCTAGTGAGAATGCGTGGCAAAGGGAACTTTTATTCATTTCTAGTGGGACTGTGAACTTGTGCAGCAATTATGGACATAAGGGTGTGTGGCAGGACCATGTGTTACAAGTACATCAACCACATACATGATCCGGCCATACCACTCTTGGATATTTTCCCAAAGGACTCTATATCTTACTCTAGAGATACCTGGTCATCCACGGTCATTGCTGCTCTATTCACAATAGCCAAGAAATGGAAGGAAAGCTAGAGTGCCATGAATTGATGAATAGACAATGAAAGAATGGTCCACTATATAATGGAATAGTATTCAGCAGTTAAGAAACATGGAAATCTATAGTTCAAAGATAAATGGATCAAACAGTAAAACAAGCATCTTGAGTGAAGTATCTCAGTTGAAGAAAGAGTAGGTCACATGTTCTTTCTCATAAGTGGATGTTCTCTCTGAATCCTTAGAAGTTCAAGTTTTAATTGGAAATTCCATAGATGTTAGAAAAGTACTAAATGTCCATTGGGGTGGTGTTCTTGGAAGCCTAGACAGAGTGCAGTGATATAAATGGGGGGGCAGAGAGGAAAGATAATAATGGAGGAGGAAGGGCTAAAGGAGGGGGAGTGGGAAGGCAGAACAGAGGGGGAGTAGGGAGATGAATTACTAACTCTAAAGACCTTTAGAAAATGTCATATGAAAACCTATCACTATAGAACTTCTTCAAAATATATATGTAAACAAGAATAAAACATATAAAACAAAAAGATATTTAAAGGAACTTCCTTATATCCTGGGCTAAGGGGAACATTGCCCCCACTGGCCACCATAGGATAGCATACAAAAGCTCAATGGAGGTTGTACTCCCTCTTTGGAAGATGTTGGTCACAAGTCCCATAGACCTTCAATAATCCTGGGCATTGCCACTGCTCTTGGTTATCATCAAAACTTGGCAATAAGGCCCCGCAGCTGAAGACACTACATACGTTATTGTAGAACTAATAAGGTGAGATCGGTCTGGTTTGGAATTCAACATTTCACCTCTTCTGGGTACTGTTCCAAGTAGAGGAAGGCACTATGCATGCTGCCAGAAGAACAAAGCACTCATCAGACTTGGCCACCAACAACAAATGGCCTGGCAATGTATGCCCACTGGCAAGATATGCCCAATATTGACATAGCACAAACATGATGGGAGTAACTAATCAATTTCTGATTGGTTTGAAAGTCTGATTCACAAGATGGAGCCCAATACCCTGCCTAGGAACCTATGGATGGACAGGTCCAAGGCCATAGTGGAAATTTTACTACTATTGTGTTAAATGTATGCATTATCCAACTGACTTCTAATGACTTATTGTTACATCCACAGGTTAAGGCATCTCTCAACTCTCACCAGAGAAGCTTTCTCACAAACATAGTTTGGTTAACACACACACTCATAACTGGCCAGTGTACAGGGAATAAGAGAATTCAGAGAGCTTGTTCCAGAATTAGACACCTATATCAAAACTCAGCCTTCCAAGGCTTGGGGATCATTGGATAACAGGGGTGGAAAAAAGACTCTATGAGCCAGAGGTGGTAGATGAGCACAAAGAAACCCAGGTTTTGAGATAGCTGGGACGTTGAACATATGAACCCACAGCAGCAGTGACAGCATTTTGACAGCATCCATAAGAATATATAAAGTCAAGCCAGATAGAGTCCCAGCATGGAAGTGTGTAGGTTATGCAGAGACCCTAGCCCCCACTAAGGAATACTGGTGATTGGTGGCTACTAGGAGAAGGAGAATCGGTTTCCTTTAAGAATGTGATGCTTTCTTTGCATAAGTCCTATGCATTTGCAAACTATTCAAAAATCCTAGCATAGACATGGGGAGTGGGTGAGAAATCCAAACTCAACCCAAGGAACTTTTGACAACTGCTGGGAGGGGAAAAGACAATGTCTTACAGGGATATGATTCTTGGTGTTTCCAGTAGATGGAAGGACATTTGTGGATGCAATTCAGACTTTTTTTTTGGACAGGGTCTCCCTGTAGTCTCAGCTAGCCTGGAACTCATTCTGTAGACCAGGCTGGCCTTGAACTCACAGAGATCCTCCTGTCTCTGCCTCCCAAGTGCTAGTATTAAAGGCATGTTCCACCATGCCCAGCTAAAAGTCAATTCTTAACTGCCATGTGGGTGCTGGGAATCGAACCCGGGTCCTCTGAAAGAGCATTCGGTCCTCTTAACCACTGAGCCATCTCTCCAACCTGCAATTCAGAATTTATAGGCCGTGTTATAAATATTAGAGAATAAGGATGATCTCTTGCTACTCACATCTGATTTTTCAGCCCCAGCTGACCAGCATCCAATTATCCCAGTAAAACACAAAAGGTTTCACTTCCAAAAATTTATATAGCATACAAACAGCTCTGATAGAGTCTTTGATTCTCTTTGAAGTTTCACAAGCCAGGCTCCCATTATCTACAACTCATTCAGCATCATCTTCCAAGCTCCTGCAGAACAACTCACTGAGATCCAAGCACTTTTCCAGTCCAAAGCTCCCCAAACTTCCACAATCCTCCCAGGCATATATCATCAGTACGTTACCCCAATATCCCACTCTATGGTATCAATCCCCGTCCCAGTTACTTTCTATTTCTCTGTTAAAAATTTCTGACCCTGGGGGCTGGAGAGATGGCCTAGCTGTTAAGAGCACTGACTGCTCTTGCAGAGGACCCGGGTTCGATCCCCAGCACCGACATGGGGGCTGAGGACCATCTGTAACTCCAATTCCAGGGGAATCTGACACCCTCTTCTGACCTCCGCACATTCATACACATAAAAATTAAATGAAATTTTAAAAATATCTTAAAATTTCTGAGCCAAACCATCAAGGGGGAGAAAAGGTTTACCTTATCTTACATTTCCCAGAAAACCCTTCATCACTGAGCGAAGTCAGGGAAGTGACTCAAAGCAGGAATCTGAGAGCAGACACAAGTAGACAATGGAGGAATGCAGCTTACTGGCTTCATCCTAGGGCCTGTGGTCCACCTTCTTTCTTTTTTTTTTTTTTTTAATTAATTTTTATTGATGCTTTGTGCATTTCATACATTTTTTCCAATTCAGTTCAGGCTTATTTCCCTTTCCCTCCCCCCCACCCCCACCCCATCCCAGATCATGCATTCTGCCATAACTGCTGCATCTTTCTTCTCAGTTTTTTCTTTTTTTCATTTTTAGCTATAAATTATAATCTAATCCATGAGTTACAAGCATCCTTCATGCAAAACCTATCTGCAGGCTGTCTGTGCCCAAACACCTACAGCCCCACCATCCCAGTGGGGGGTGACAGGTTGTTTGTTTCAATCAAGTTGATCATGAGTGCTACAGACTACATTGCTGTCGTTTCAACATTCACCCCAATAACAGCCCTTAACTTTTACCACTCCCCCTCTTCCGCCGGTTGTTCCCTAGGCTTAGCAAAAGGGGCAACAGGTGGATGAGACGGTAACAGTCCACTCTCTCTGGAGCTGTTTGATTGGACTCTGGTCAATTCTGGCTGTTCCTTCATGGGCTGACAGTTTGTCCAGGAATAACCTTTCGATCCGGGCCTCCCCTGGCGCGTTTTATGGCGTCTCCCCTGCGATCCCGGTTCCCGCCCCCACCTTTTTCTTATATCACACAAATATTTGCCCAGGAATAGCATTAACCAGAGTGGGCTGAGCCCTCACACATCACAGACCAAGCCATTGTGAGTATTTCTCAATTGAGGATGCCTTTACCCAGGTTCATCAAGTTGAAACTGAAGTTTCCGCACTCACACACACACACACACACACACACCACACAATGACAGAGTACATGGAATGGGTGGGGGTCGAGATAGTGAGAGTGCTTGTATGTGATCAAAACATTATATGAAATTTGCAAAAATTGTGGCTGGAGAGATGGCTCAGCGGATAAGAGCATCAATTGCTATTGCAAAGGACCCAGGTTCAATTCCCACCACCCATGTGGCAGCAAAGAAATGTCTTTAACTCCAGTTGCAGGGGAATCTGATGCCCTCTTCTGACCTCCATGGCATTGCACACACGGGTGCACCAAACTACATGCAGACAGTACACTCATACAAATAAAAAAATCATTTTCAAAAATTGCTAACATGGGCTGGAGAGATGGCCTAGCGGTTAAGAGCACCGACTGCTCTTGCAGAGGACCCGGGTTCGATCCCCAGCACCCACATGGTGGATAAGAACCACCTGTAACTCCAATTCCAGGAGAACTCCAGTTCCAGGGGAATCTGACACCCTCTTCTGACCTCTGCGGCATTGCACAACATGGGCGCACAAACATACATGCAGACAGTACATTCATACACATAAATAAATAAATAAAAATTAAAAAAATGCTAACATAAAATAAAAGCTGACAAATAAGTGATTACCATTTAATTCAGTAATTCCTCCGTGTGGTGGTCCACATCTGCAATTGCAATTCCTGCACTCAGGAGTCAAGGCCATCCTAGCATACGTATTGATTTCCAGGCCAATTTAGGGCAACCTGAAACACTGTCTCAGAAATAAGAAGAAAAGAAACAACGATAAATATAAAACACAGGACTCCTGTATGAAAACTCACCCACAGCTCAGGGACCATTAGGGAAGAGGAAGCAGAAAGACTGTAAGAAGCAGTGCTGCTTCATGAACAGAGGGAAGCAGAGGCTTTCAGGCCACTGGAAGCTGGCACATGTGAACTTGTGGCAATGGTGCCAAGAAACAAGGACCCATGGGAACTCAGTAAGACAAGAGCCCAGAGTGCAGTGAGAGAAATGGGTGGTGGGCCGGACTTAGACTGGGAATGATTGGACACTGATTACTACTGGGTGAGGGAGAGTGTGCTTTCCTTATGATGTTTTGATAGGCTGAGTAGACTCCAGTGGATGAATTTGTACTCAACATCCGGGTATAAATGCTTGACTGGATAGGACTTCACATGTGTGGTGGAATGCATGAGGACCAGTGTGGGGCATGGGGGTGTGGATGGGGGAGGGAGTCTAACTTTGATTAGGAGCTGCTTTATGAAATTTGCAAAAGTCCAATAAAAATTAAAAAATATATTGGAGTTGAAGAGATGGCTCTGTGGTTAAGAGCACTGACTGTTCTTGCAGAAGACCTGAGTTGGACTCCCAGCACCAAAATGGCAGCTAACAACTAACTGTCTGTAACTCCAGTTCCAGGGGAATCTGATGCCTTCTTCTGACCTCCATGGACATTGCACAACAAGGGTACACTTACACGCATGCAGGTAATATACTCATACACATATACAATAAAAAAAAACTTAAAATATTTAAACTATCATCTGAAGAAAAAAATCCAGTCATTCATGTATCGGTGGACTTCTCTGTTACTTTGAAGAATGCAGGAATATATTTATCCATGTATTTGAAAGAATTATCACTCAAATTTATTTGTAATTTGCTTTGATAAGTATATTAAAGACTACAATAAAGAAACAGACATCTGTTAAAAATGTAATTCACAATCAGAATAAATTATCGCTTTAACATATGACATTTGTATTAAAACAGGATTCAAAATGAAAATTCATCACCTTGGATAAAACATTGATTATATGTTTAGTTATTTTTTTCAGTGTTAGATGATAAAGAACTTTATATTCCTAAGTGAAGTCTTTTCAAATCCATGATTTCTACTAAAGAAATTATTTCATAGTTTTTCAAATCTTTCTGCTTCTAATAGTCATGAAAATGTAAGGCCCAGCAATGTGACTGATGCCTTTAATCCTAGCACACGGGAGGCAGTGGCGGGCGGATCTCTATGAGTCTTCAGAGGCAGCTCCTGGCCAGCTGAGACTAAAGGGAGACCCTGTCTCCAAAAGACCAAAAGAATAAATAAAAATAATAATAAAAAATAAAATAAAAATAAATAAATAAATAAAAAATAAAAACAAAATAGAGCTTTCTGTGGTGGCTTGGGCATATAACTCCAAGGCTGGGGAGACAGAACACACAGATCCACAAAGGCTCTGGCCAGCCTAGTCTCCTTGGTCAGCTCTAGGACACTGAGAGTCCACCCTATGGAGTTCCACATGAGATCTTCATGTAGCATCACTGAGTGCAGGTACACAGACTCACAAATACACACAGACACACACAGACAAACACACATTCACAGAAGACTTTAAACTCCCATATTGAGAAATACAGACAACTGTGAGAGGCCTCAGATGTTAAAGCCCTTGCAAAACAAATGGGAGACACTGGGGCTCAGCTCTCCAGAATTTCCATAAAAGTCTACAGTGCTTGGTAATCACTAGGAGTCCCAGCACCAGGAGCAGAAAATGGGGATTCTGAGCAGGAGAGCTAGCACTCTGCACATGACCACACCTCTGTGCTGTCTGGTCATCTCAAAGGAGAAAACACGCTTTAGGTTATTTATGTATTTATTTATGTATTTATTTATTTAATTTATTAATTTTTGTCTTTTATAAAATATATTTATTGATGTTTTGCGTATTTCTTTTTTTTGTTGTTGTTTTGGTCTTTTTGAGACAGGGTTTTCCTGAATCCCCAGCTGTCCTGGAACTCCCTCTGTAGACCAGGCTGGCATTGAACTCACAAAGATCCCCCTGACTCTTCCTCCTGAGTGTTAGGATTAAATGAGTGGAACACCATGCCTGGCTTATGTTTTGTGTATTTCATACATCATTTCTCAGTCCAATTTAGACACATTACCTTTCCCATATCCCCCACTCCACCCCAGTTCATGTATTCTGCCATACATGTCTTGTATCTTTTTCTTGGTCTTTTAAAATTTTTCTCTTCAGAGGTTTATTGTTTCGATAGAAGTTAACTGTTTCAGTCAGTTCTTTGACCCAGGCCTTTTGTTGTTGTTCCCTCCCATTTGTATTGCTCCTAAACATGCCTACATATACATCGCATATATACCAAAATTATGATCCCTGAAAATAAACTGTATGTCAATTCCAAAATACGTTTAGTAATTCATATTTTCCCTTTAATATTTATATTACTCTAAAATATGAACACATATGCTCCATCCATATACCACAATTACTAAAGTATGAAAATATGTGGTAATTTAATTCTAGAGCCCATTAAGGGATGCATATTATTTTATTTTTTAATTAATTTCATTTATTTCTGTGTGTGTATGAATGTACTGTCTGCATGCAAGTTTGTGCACCCGTGTGGTGCAATGCCTCGGAGGTCAGAAGAGGTTGTCGGATTGGATTCCCCTGGAACTGGAGTTCTCCTGGAATTGGAGTTTCCGACGGTTCTTGGCCACCATGTGGGTGCTGGGGATTGAACCCGGGTTCTCTGCAAGAGCGGTCGGCGCTCTTAACTGCTAGGCCATCTCTCCAGCCCCCGAGGGGATGCATATTATAACAGCACAGTTAGTTTCAGATAAAAAGAAATATAACATTAACTTTGCTCATCTTGCCTTTCAACTAGGGATTTGGTGCTAACATCCACAAATGAGGGCTACCATTTGCTGTTTGTTTTACTGGGACTGTGTTAGTTCACTTATGCAATGGCTTCTTAATGAAGGTGTAAACCCAGAAATACAAACATAGACCAAAAATGCAATCAGAAAATAAACTAGAGGGAAGCAATATATATCTCTCAGTATTAACCCTAAATATTAATGCTCTAAACTCCCCAGTCAAGAGAGGCAGACTGGGAGAATGGATTAAGAAACTGAATCCATGTTTCTGCTGTCTACAAGAAACTCAGCTCACCTTCAAGGACAGGAATCATCTTAAGGTGAAAGGATCGAAAAAATATTTCAAGCAAATGCTTTAGGTTTTATGGGCAGAGGTTTCTTTGGTCTTTAGATGTCCTGGAAGCTGGCACAGGGGTTGTAAAAGGTGAAATCAAACTCTCAGAAGACTGAGACCTAGATGTTTTTAACTTGGGGAAGGGGGGTCAAGTTGAGGGGAATGAAATTTTCCCTGATATGGCACATACTATGGAACCTCTGGGCAAAGCTGTAAAAGGAAGATTTGCGGAGCCCGATTCCCATGTAGTGCGGCCTAGCACTGAAACTATCAGAATCATCACAGGTTGTGATCTGCATTCTGGGTGGCAAGAGGGCTGGGCCCTGGTTCCTGATGCTTTGCGGAGCTAAGTGTTTCAGATGTGAAAATCCAGACACTGAATACCCATCATTCAGTTGAGATCTGGATGTTGTTATGCATCTTTATGCTTGAAAGCTGCACCCCATCCCCAAGGCATTGTGGAGAAAAGTCATTAAGCTGGCATTGAACTGCCACGTGGTGGGGGTGGCACTCTGATCCTTTAGAGCTCACTCCTTAATGCGTTGTAGGCCTCCCTGGAAACCAAACAGATCATCTGGCAAGTGGCCCTGGAGCCTACAATCTCCTAGAAACATCTTGGCGGTAAAATACAAGGCAAGCCAGGAACATAGCTTGGGGGGTATTTGTAAGAATGCTCTATGCTGAAACTGGGCTCCAAAACCTGGTCATGATGCTGTGTTCTGCCTGGCTCTGAAGTCACACTAAGTACAAAGCCCAAAAGGCTGAGGCAGCCCCAAGACCCATCTGCTTCTCTTTTTCCCTCTGTGACTGCCAGTGATGAGACATTGGCTCAGGACTTCTCAGACTTGCTAAAGTTGTGTTCCAGCACTCTTTTATAAAGATTTATTTTCATTGTTTAAATACTGTAATGGGGAGGGTGTGTGCATGTGAGTGCAGGTGCCTGTGGAGGAGCTGGGGTGCTGGAGACTGAGTTCCAGGCATTTGTGAGTCAACAGATGTGGGTGCTGAGAGTTGAGTCAGGGTCCTCTGTAAGAGCCCCAAGACCTTGTAACCCCTGAGCCATCTCTCCAGCCCCATATTTTTTATTTTTTATGTGTATTTGTGTTTGTCTACATGTGTATATGTGCATGGCATGTATGCCTGGTCCCAACAGAAGCCAGAAGAAGTCATTGGATCCCCTAGAACTGGAGTTGCAGACAGTTGTGAGTTGTTATGCGGGTGCTGGAAAATGCATCGTCCCCAAGACTGGTAAATGCTGTTTATGGATGAACCTTCTCTCCAGCCTCCAAAACACAAAGTTTTAACAAAGAGAAATCTACCTAAAGAATCTTTTTACATTTTAGCTTTTTATTTACTTAAACTTTATTATTATTATTATTATTATTATTATTATTATTATTATTACTATTGGTGTTTTTGAGACAGGCTCTCCCAGTAACCCCAGCTGGCCTGGAACTAGCCCTGTAGACCAGGCCAGCCTTGAACTGAGAGATCCACCTGCCTCTGCCTAGGAGTGCTGGGATTAAAGGCATACACCACCACACCCGGGTTAAAGACCATTCTTAGCTGCCCTGTGGGTATTGGGAATCAAACCCAGGTCCTCTGCAATAGCAGTCGGTCCTCAACCACTGAGCCATCTCTCTAGCCCCTACATTGTAGCTTTTTTAAACAACAACAACAACAAAAAAAATCCCCCAGGAATTTACAGGGTGTGGTGGCGCATGCCTTTAATCCTAGAACTTGGGAGGCAGAGGCAGCCGGGTCTACAGAGTGAGTTCCAGGACAGCTGGGGCTACAGGGAGACCCTGTCTCGAAAAAACAAAATAATAATAATAATAATATTAATAATAATAATAATAATAAAAGCAAAAAAAACAGGAATTAAAACCCTATAAGTATAACCTTATGAATCATTTAACCAGGAATATACATTAGGCCACATATGCAATGATTCTCATTTCTTGAAGGATTTCTGTTAGTCGTAAATGGTGGACATAATGAGCATATCATTTTTTTGTGCGTGTGTCTTCTTTTTGTGACAGGGTCTCCCTTTAATCCCAGCTAGCCTGGAGCTTGCTATGTAGACAAGGCTGGCCTTCAACTCACTGAGCTCCACCTGCCTCTGGCTCACCTCTGCTGGGATTAAAGGTGTGTGCCACCACACCTGGTGATCATGTAAATTCTTTGTCTTTTTTAATTTTATTTTATTATTTTTATGTGTAGAGATATTTTTAAAATTTTTAAATTTATTTTTGTACGTGTATGAATGTACTGTCTGCATGTAGGTTTGTTCACCTGTGTTGTGCAATAATGCAGAGGTGAGAAGAGGATCTTGGATTCCCCTGGAAATGGAGTTCTCCTGGAATTGGTGTTACAGATGGTTCTTAGCCGCCATGTTGGTGCTGGGGATGGAACCCGGTTCCTCTGCAAGAACAGTCAGTGCTCTTAACTGCTAGGCTATCTCTCCAGCCCGATCATGTAAATTCTTATGAGTATCTTTGAACCTTGAAGAAGAAAACTTAAATGAAAAATCAGTTGTAAGATCAATAAATTGGACACAATCACGAGAAAACTGTCAGAAGAGTAACTGGATGTCTACCTAGTCAGACAGGAAGCAGAAGGGCTCCACTATCCTCTGCTTCAGGCAGTCTAAACATATTCTTTTTCATTTTCTACACATTTCCCAAATGAAAATCTTTTTAAAATTTTGTTCTTGACTGAAGATACAGAGAGTTACAAATGTGGATTTAATGCTTTTGAGTGCCTTTGAATAGCAATAAAAATGCTTGATGTTCCAACTGAAATGTGCAATAGAAATTTAAAAAAATTTTTATATAATATACATTCTATATATTATATATTGTATATACAGTACATATTATATACCATATATATAATATGGTATATATTATATACATAATATATATTACATACCATATATATAATAGGGTATTATATACCATATATATAATAGGGTATATATTATATACCCTATTATATATATGGTATTATATACCATATATATATATATGGTATATATTATATATGTATATATAAATATACATATATAATATGTATATATATGTATACATATTATATATGTATATATAAAATATATATTATATATTATATACCCTATTATATATGGTATATAATATATATTATGTACATTTATACAATATATTTCAAATTGTATACAACACAATTATATACTATATATAATGTTGAATATATCATATAATATTGTATGTAATATATATACAAACTATTGTAATAAGTATGCCACACACACATATATATATATATATAAATTATTGCACCTCAATTTTTAAAAATATATATTTTTAATTTTATTTATTTTGTATGTGTATGGATGTACTGTCTGCATGTAGGTTTGTGCACCTGTGTCGTGTGATGCCACGGAGGTCAGAAGAGGGCTACCGATTCCCCTGGAACTGGAGTTAAAGACGATTCTCAGCCACCATGTGGGTGCTGGGGATCGAACCCTGGTCCTCTGCAAGAGCAGTTGGCGCCCTTAACAGCTAGGCCATGTCTCCATCCCCCAGCACTTTAATTATTTATGTAATGCATACATTTGGATTTATTTTCCATGCAAGTATCTGAAATATTTAACCTCTGCATGAACATTGAGTCTGACTGAAGTGTCCAGAAATTAAAAAACAGCTTCTTTTTTTTTTCTTTTTGTTTTTCCCCTTGGTCTTTTTTGAGACAGGGTCTCCTGTTAGTCGCCGCTGGCCTGGAGCTCCTGGTGTAGACAGGCTGGCCTTGAACTCACAGAGATCTGCCTGCCTCAGCCTCTGGAGTGCTGGGATTAAAGGCGTGAGCCACCACGCCCAGCCTGAAAACAGATTCTTTTATGAGTTTGATCTTTTAGGAATCAACTGGAAAGGAGGCTACCATATTCCAGCAGCCTGTCCTAACCTAAGTTCACAGAGGTCAGGGTGTGGGTTGTGTGTGGAGGGTTGTGGGAATGCTAATTCTGTGCCTGTGGCAAACTACATTACCCGGGATGCAATGTGCTAGGCCAGTGGTGGAATTGAACCAATGAAAATGCAGGACAGTTAAGTTTCCTGTGTGTGTGGTACATGTTGGGGTGTGACTTCCAGCACACTCCTCAAGGGGGAGACTTTGAAGTTCATGGGTATGTTTACCTAGCTAGAAGCTTAGGCACCAAGGAGAGAGCTCTAAGAATGCTGAGCCAGGCAGGCTTCCCTGCAACACAGAGGCAGGGCTGAGGTTCAGTAACCCTGTCCACCTGATGCTCGCCAGCTCAGGGTCAGAAGAGACCGTGGTATCCGGGTCTTTGCTCCCTTTGCAGAGTTCAAAGGTTGTGGCCATGCAGAGGGACTTGCCCCAGGTACTTGCTGGGTCCTGGGTGCCTCTCCCTTGTGCTAGACCTGAGATAAAGGCTCATGGCCCTGAGGCTCCAAGCTGGTGTCCCCTGCCCTGGTGTCTTAAGTGTCTGGAAAGACAGATGTGAGGCCGAGTTGCAGCTGAGGAGTTTGATTTTCAGTTTGAGGACACTGGGAACTACTGAGGATGTGAACAGGGAACACAGTTTGAGATGAATTGGTCTGGCTCTCCCAGGATTCCAAGGGACACACAAATGTCCACTTCCTCCAGAAGTTGTCAGTCAGTGACCTCACTTCCTCTTTGTCTGAGGTCTTGCCCTGGCTGCCATCTTTGCCCTTAGTTGCCATGTGGTAAGAGGCTTCCCAGCCCTGAGTATTTCCAGGAAATATGTCCTGGAGTAACTTGTGCCTGGCATCTTCCTCTGGGGTTCCCACCTGCACAGATCCACACATATATGCACCCCTCTTTTAACTTTTAACAGAGATAAGAGTGGTAAATTTTCCCAGAGTTGCTCAGGGTAAGAACGGACAGAAGAGATAGGATAGACAGTGATAGATGAGAACATTGAGGGCTTGTCCCTGTTCCCAGAGGATCAATCAGGCTGTGGACTGAGGCCCAAAGAATGAGCAGTGGTCATCCCAAGGCACCTAGCGCCAGGGCTGGGCGGGGTCAGAGAGTGACCAGAGACTGTAGAACCTTCTGTGTTGTGTAAACTTCTGTCGGATTCCCACAGCCTCTCTCCTTTTCCAGGTTCCCTTGATTTCAGAAGCACTTATGGAGCCTGCCCAGGTAAGTGGGACATGGCAATATCAGATGAGATAGGGTGCGTTCAGGGTGGTATGGCCACACACAGGGACATGGCAATATCCTCTGCATCCATAGGTCTCTAGTGTAGCGGTGTCCTTGGTTTCTTCTGTCACCTTACGCTAGTAGCCCCAGGCCTGACAGTCCTAAACAGGTACAAATGGTACCGTTTCATGTACAGGCTGAGGGTTCTATGAAATCATTGTGCACCATGGGCTGAGATGTAGAAGCTTGTTTGCGCCACAGTGAACAATATGTGCCTGAGCCTGGAGGGGAGACGGGTTTAGTTCAGGAATATGCAACTCCCCTTTTTGATTGGAACAGGGAGCAGTGGGGGACAGGATTCAGACCTTGAGTGTGTACTCTGTATGTGGACATAACGATGGGAGATTTGATAATGAGGAAGAAGGTGAAACCAGAAGCATGAAATCTCCATTAACTGAGATGGGGAGGTCCTGTTCTCCTCAGGATCCCCGTGGTTACAGTATGGAAACAGCTGGATAAGGTTAGAGCTGTGTGGCTCTATTCCTGGGAACACACAAACATCTGCTCACCCCAGATAGGGAGCTGGTGAGAGATGAGTGTAAGGACACCACCAAAGTCCAGCGTGGTAAAGCAGTGAGTGTCATTGGAGTTGCTTGCAGGAGTGTGAGTGAGGAAACAGGAAAGACTCAAAGACAGCTACATGGCCAAAGCCCACCCCAGCATGGCTGATAGCTCAGGAAAGCAGGGAATCTGCTGGGCACTGCACAGCTTGGTTCAGCAGGTTAGAGAGTGTCTCTCCTAGGCAGAGAAGTTGATCTGAGCCTCTTCTTGACAGCTCACTTTGTCTGATCTCGAGTCCAATAAATCTTCTGGGAGGGAAGGGCCCAGTACATCTGGACAGTTTCAGGGAGATCCTGGGTTTTACCACACTTTGGAAGAAATTGCTACACAGAGATGGTAGGAAGACCAGGGCAGAAGCTTCTGGAATAGTCTAGTAGGTGCCTATGATAGTAACTGTAGCTGTGGAGCTGGGAGAAGCTGTCTGATCCAGCATCAGTTTTTATTTGTTTTTAATTTTAATTAATTTATTTTTTATTATTTCTATTTTTTTGGTCTTTTTGAGACAGGGTATCTGTATAGCCCCAGCTAGACTGGAACTCAGTCTGTAGACAAGGCTGGCCTTGAACTCACAGAGATCTGCCTGCCTTTGCCTCCTGAGTGTTGAGATTAAAGGCATGTGCCACCACGCCCGGCTAAAAGATGGTTCTTAGCCACCATGTGGGTGCTGGGAACTGAAGCTGGATCCTCTGCAAAGGCATCCAGTGCTCTTAACAGTCCAGCCATCTCTCCAGCCCCTGTTATTATTATTTTTGAGATAGATTCTTGGTATAGCTCTGGGTGACATGTTTCTCTTGCAAAAGCTAGCCTGAAATAGCAGTTTGCCACCCATGGTCATCTTCCTAAGGGCTAGGATCACAGGGGTGTTAATACCTTGTCTTTTTCCAAAGTTTTATTTTTGGTGCCTCTGAGGATGAAATCCCCATCAACCTAAGGTGCATAGTTGAGTTTACATGGCAGGAGATGTTATAAGGAGTCGTAATATAGGCTGGGCATGGTGGCACATACCTTTAATCCCAGCACTGGGGAGGCAGAGGCAGGTGGTTATCTGTGAGTTGAAGGCCACCCTGTTCTACATAATGAGTTCCAGATTAGCAGGGCTACAGGGAGACCCTATCTCAGAAAAACAAAGAAAGAACAAGAAAGGAGCCTTAATTTGGATCTGTTAAAATGAGAATTTAGGCTGGAAAGATGGCTCAGTGATTAAAGAGCACTTGCTGCTGCTCCTCAGAGGTCCCAGGTTCAGTTTCCAGCTAATTCACTGTAACTCCAATTCCCGGGGATCCAACGCCTTCAGGCCTCTGTGGGCGGGCTCTAGGCCCTGACATACAAACATAATAAACATATAAACATACAGGCACTCACACATCCAAATAATAAATAAAAATAAATATTTTAAAATGTTTAAAGAGATAAAGGGAACTTTCCTAGAACATCTCAGGGGCAGCTGGAACCATCTGGAAATGTGAAGAGTTTGAGATGGAGACTTTTCAAAAGCTAGTGGTCAGTATGTCTACTGCAGTGCAGCTTGTGCTGTGTTTGGTAGGAGAGCCTGACATGATTGTCATAGGAGCAGTTATCCAGGAAGGTGAGAGCAGGGCTGGACTGATGATGAGATCTCCTATGTGGATCCTTGGTTGTAGGAGAAGCCTCAGTGTTGTAGATGAGAAGGAATGGTGGGCCCTGTGGCAAAGGCTTGCTTCTCCAGGATGCAGGGACCTGGTGTAGACATGTTGGTTATGAGGAACTAAGGCTAGGTGGTGCTAGGGCCAGTGTCCATTCACTGCTTCGCATACACTTCAGGGTTATGTTGAATCTCTGGATGGGACCTGGGATGTTGGAACTTAGGCTGACCAATTAGCTTTGGGGGATAAATTGCTCCGAAGTTGTGGGCTAAAAAGCTACTGGGTCAAATTTTGAATGAGAATTGATTGACAGAAGATGCAGTGTTTGGTGTGTAGGAGACAAGTCCAACCCAGCAGTGGAAGAGGACCATGGGTAGCCAAGATCCACTCATTTTCATTCTTTTTTTATTTTTTTTTTTGAGTTATTGTTAATGTTTCTTTTTTTGTGACAGGGTCTCTCCATAACCCAGTTTGGCCTTGAGTTCACTCTATAACCCAGGCTGGCCTTGAACTTGTGGCATTCCTCCTGCCTCAGCCTCCCAAATGCTGGAATTATATGCATGAGACAACATGCCTAGCTTCCACAAATGACTATTGATGAATGTGGTTGATACAAAGAACAACATTGGGTAGAGGCCATCAGAACAGATTTGCAGGTGCCTTGTAGTATGGTCTGTGAGAGGTCTGGGGGTTTCATTTCTCCTGTTTGAATTTTTCAAGCATTCTCTGAATCCTGAGTCACAAGTTCCCAGTGGATAGGCCGAGGAACTGCTCTTAGTGTGGGACTGTGGTGGCATATGAGCAAGGGTAGAGAGCCGGATGTAGCAGAAGTACCAGTGTATTCTCCAGTGGGAACTGGTGCTCCCAAGGACCTCGAGAATAGGACATTGGAGTAAAGTATGCTGATCCTTGTTTGATTGTGTGTGGGAGGAAGGATCTGGAGAACTGCACACTTACTTTGTGGATATTGATCTTGCAGCCCTGTATGTAAAGTTAGTGATAAGTGAGAATGGGAGTAAGTAGTGCCAAGTGCTTGTGTTATCAATGAGGTGGCTAGCTAGGATTTCGTGTACATGACCTCGGAACCCTCAGAGGGAAGTGGATCATAAAATAAGTCTTTCCCTTCATGCAGTGCTGTGTGTTTGGTGGATTTTGGCTAAAATCAAGAGTAGTATCTATTCCCATGGGTTTAATAGCTGATCTCTATCCAAGAGGGCAGTATATGAAATGGATATTTGGAGCTGAGGCATGGAATTGGAGCTGGCTCTGTCCACTCCACACATTGAGTTGCTATCATATTAGGTCCAGGAATTAGGAATGGTGAACCTTCTTGGAGGACTTGTTAGGATGGATGGAAGGAAGGAAGGAAGGAAGGAAGGAAGGAAGAAAGGGGGGAAGGAAGGAAGGAACTAAGGGAGGGAGGAAAGGAGGGAGGGAAGAAGAGAAGGAAGGAGGGAATGATGGAAGGAAGGAAGGAAGGAGTGAAGGAAGGAAGGAATGAAGGGAGGGATGGAGAAAAGGAGGGAGGGAAGAAGAGAAGGCAGGAGGGAAGGAAGAAAGAAATAGACTAGATAAAGTCATGTGAGAACAATGCAGTTGAGTGTTGTGTGCAGGACCAGGAGATGATTCCGTTTGTAAAATGCTTCCTGTTCTTGCATGAGAACCTGAGCCCAGATTCTCAGCACCCATGTAAAAGCTGGGTGCAGGGGAAAGCACTTATAATCCCAGAGCTGAAGAGGGCAGAGGCAGGTAGACTTGTGAAGCTCCATTTGCTATCCAGGATATCCAAATAGTGAGATCCGGGTTCAGTGAGAAACCCTGTCTCAAAATAGAGAGATGGAGACTGAGTAAAGATAAGACCTGATCTTGACCTCTGGTCTCCATGCATACATGGGCACTCATAGATACACACACACACACACACACACACACACACACACTGCTATGTGCATAGATTGTGTGAGCCACCTGGCCAGGAGGGTGAAGGGGCCATCAGAATAAGGGGTGAACTCATGTTTCAGGGTCTGAGGGATCTCTGGTCCTCAGAGATATTGTCTGACAAGACAGAATTCAAGCTAATGTACCCTCTGTATGGCCACTCCCCTCCCTGACCAGTATTTGTGAGAGCCAGAGAGTTGACCAGAGGGGATAGTTGGTTTCATGCTAGGCCTAGAGGTTAGTTTTCATCTCTGAGTCCATCTCCCTTCACTTCCATAGGAGGACACAGTGTCAGTCTGCAGAGAGTAGACATCAGTGGCGTTAGGCTCAGTAACTCATGTGACAGGTGATGGGAAACTCAGTAATCAGGGGGTGCATAGGCAAATGGATGAATTTAGCTTCCTAAAAGTAAGTTGGTCCTAGAGTGAATTATTTCTGTTGTGACAGGGTATGAGCTTTGAGGATGTGGCTGTCCACTTCTCCCAGGAAGAGTGGGTACTTCTGGATGAGGCTCAGAGGCTCCTGTACTGCAGTGTGATGCTGGAAAACTTCATGCTTGTGGCATCTCTGGGTAAGGCCCTCGCATCCCTCCCATTGTCCTGAGTGGTTGCCTTTCCTTTCCCCTCGAGTGACTGCTGTCTCAGGAGCCTTGCTGTCAGCCTAATAATTTTGATTACCTTCTCTGTGTTTGGGTGACTATCCAGCTCTGTGGTGTCCTGTACCACAGTTCCTGCATCGCTCCTAACCTGTGTGTGGACTTGCCTGCATTTTCATGGTTACTGTTAAATGTATGTTTTGTGATGTTTTCTTTCTTATTGCTGTGAGCTAGTGCTGGTCACTCTCCCCTCTCTCTCTCTCTTTTTTATTTTGGCATTTTTTAATGTCCCATATGGTTAGGGCTGCAAGGAGGGTCTTGGTTATTTCATTGAGTCGACATTGCAACACTGTCTTAGAGAATACATGGCCTCCTGAGAGGCACCTGGGGAAGAGTATGTAATCAGGGTCCAGCAGAGGGTCCAATGGTTGGTGCAGATGCCACCTGTCAGTCCTCATCTCTGCCTTTACTTTCCCTTGCTTAATTCTTTGCTCACTTGTGATTTCCTCTGTGACTTCTTGGCTCCCTTGAAGCCCTGTAGCACTCTTAGTTTTGACTCAGTGTTGTAATTCATGCAGGTATCCTTAAATAACCTTTGATCACAAGCTACTTAAGTTTCATTTTGGGAATTCTGCATGGTCTAGCCATATCACTAATAGACAGAGTCCTGTCGACAATTTATTGGAGACCCAGCTTCTCTTTGGTGCACTGCATCCTTGCATCCTTGAGTGTGGCCTCCCCTGTGCTGGATAGCTTTAGTGTCAACTTGACACACCAGGGTGGAGGGAGCCTCAATTGGGGAATTTCCTCCATCTTATATAAAGCCTTCCCCTGCAAGCACACCATTGTTCAGCAACAGGACAGTCACCTGGAACAAAGAAAATATGAGCATAGTCAACAAGAGAAACCCTTTAAGAAAAATTGTCACCTCACTGCACACGGTAGAACACATACTGGAGAAAGACCCTATAAATGTAGCGAATGTGGAAAAGCCTTTTTCTACAAATCTGAACTGGTTTACCATGAAAGGCATCACAGAAAAAGAGTACATTATGAGTGTGGGGAATGTAGGAAATACTTTACCTCCAAATTCAGCCATATTGAACACCAGAGAATTCACACTGGAGAAAGACCTTATCAGTGTGAAGAATATGGGATATCTTTTAGACAGAGCTTGAGTCTCTTTAGACATCAGAGAGTTCACACTGGAGAAAGGCCTTATAAATGTGGGGAGTGTGGCAAATCCTTCACTTTCAAATGTGACCTCATCCAACACCAGAAAATTCATACAGGCACAAGACCTTATGAGTGTGATGAATGTGGAAAATCGTTTAGACATCGCTGTGCACTCATTCGGCACCAGAGAGTTCACACTGGAGAAAGGCCTTATGTGTGTAGTGAGTGTGGAAAAGCTTTTTGGCAGAGTACTAGCCTTATTCAACACCAGAGAGTTCACACTGGAGAAAGGCCTTATAAATGTGGGGAATGTGGGAAATCCTTCACTTACAAATGTGACCTCATCCAACACCAGAAAATTTATACAGGCACAAGACCTTATGAGTGTGATGAATGTGGAAAATCGTTTAGACATCGCTGTGCACTCATTCGGCACCAGAGAGTTCACACTGGAGAAAGGCCTTATGTGTGTAGTGAGTGTGGAAAAGCTTTTAGCCAGAGTGCTAGCCTTACTCAACACCAGAGAGTTCACACTGGAGAAAGGCCTTATGAATGTAGTGAGTGTGGGATAGCTTTCAGCTACAAGTCTGGCCTCATTAGACACCAAAGGGTTCACACTGGAGAAAGGCCATATGAATGCAGCAATTGTGAGAAATCCTTTAGCTGCAAATATAAACTTCTTCAACACCAGGACTTCACGCTTAACAATTGTCTTTGACTTCACACTTAACAATTGTCTTCATCGTTTCAGGAATGTGCTACTTCATAAATTAGTGTAATAACACTGTAGGAAATTAGCAGCCTTCTCTGGTTAGTTTACGTTTACTTCAAACATGTAGGAATCTTTGTCGAGGTTCATTACAGTTTTTAGTATGACCAGTACCGTGTTCTGATTTATGCCATTGACAGTGTCTGTGGGGGAAACGTCTGTATGATCTGCTTCAGCCTCGGCCTTTGGAGACTCCTCATTTCTGTACATCTTCCTTTATGTTTTGAACCTTGGTCTAGAAGTTTGGGTTTCTAGACCTGATCTGATTATTCTTTCATCTTGCTAAGAAACATTACCTTGTTCTGGGGAATTTCATTCTTGCATTGTGCTGAATAGTTCCAGCTTGGATTTGCCAACTTGGGAAATGCATGCTGCTCATTCCTCCAAGGTATCCTTTTGTGAAGGTGGCTTTGTTTATGCACCTTTAAGTTCTCAGTTCCTGTTTGTTCTGTGCAGTGACTTATAAGCTGATTATGATGTCAGCATGAACAGATGAACCACTTTAACTCTTTTTGGGTATCCTAATTCTCTGTGCTTCAAAAGGCAAGGTGTAGTGATAGGAAGTAGCTCTCTTTGTGTAGTGGTCTAATGTTCATTGCTACCCTTCATTGCTATAATTTTCTGATTAAGTAGTCAAGAATTAGAAGGCATTGTGTGTTTACATTGTTGTTCCTCATCCAACAATATGTATAACTTTTCTTACTGTATTGTAAAATATACTTTTCTAATACAAATAAATGTTTGAATTTTTTGAAATGTTTTGTCTTTTAGGGACAGAGTCTCTCTGCAGCCCCAACTGGCCTGGAACTCACTCTGTAGACCAGGCTGGCTTTGACCTCACAAAGATCTGCCTGCCTCTGCCTCGTGAGTGCTGGGATTAAAGACCTGAGTCTAAAACCCACCATGACTGAGAAATTTTGTTGTCTTTATACATGCTTATTTCCCCGACCCAAATGTTTTCCCTGGTCTTTTAGTTTATTCTTTCCAACATGTAAAATTACTGATGAAAAGGACCTATTAAAAAAAAGAAAATAAAAGGGAGATCTCCCGAGACCAGCTGAGGCGAGGGCAGTTAGGTAGGCAGCAACTGGATGCTTCAGCAAGGCTGATTGTTGATTGATTTAATCTAGTTAATCTGTTAATCCAGTTGTTTTTGGCTTAATTGGCTTTCGTGGCTGTGGGGGCAGAGTTATCCTCCCAGCTGGTATAAAAGGTAGGGTTGTGTGAGTCTTGAGATCTGAGATCTCCTGAGACCAGCTGAGGTGAGCATAGGTGCCGGGGCTTGGGCTGAAGAGCCCGCCTACAGCCCCCCCAAGGCATCTGAAGGAGGCAAGCAAAGCAAGCCTTCAACACAATGAAGAGGCATTTAGGACTCACATTGGAATACAGGCAAGGAGAAGCCCATATGACAGGAACACAAAGAAGAGACAACACGGGAAAGGGGCAGGATAATCCTGCATCAAGCTCTACCAACCCTATGGAAGATTCCTACAGTGGGATCCCGCTGGGGATGGCTCAGGACAATGATATCAGAAACACTATTGGGAACATTTAAAGAACTACAAGATTATAAAGAGCAAATCAAAGAACTAAGAAAAGAGAATGAAGAACTCAAGAAGTACCTAGAGAGAAAGAATGATGAAGTCCGGAAGGAGCTGGAAACACTAAAAAGATCCCATGCTGAAAAAGATAAGGAAACTAACCAGCGAAGCAGAGAGCTACAGGAAGAGATTGAGAAGCTCCAGAAAGAAGTAGAAATACTAAAGAAATCGGAAGAGGAAATGAAAAAGAAAATCAAACACTCATCCAGTCAAGAGGAAAGGAATGGAAAAAGCCTCAGAAGCAGAATGGAGGAAGCAGAACAAAGAATATCAGACCTGGAAGATAACACAGAACAACTAAAAACCTCAAGGAAAGATTATGAAAAATTTAAAAATACACAAAAATGGAACAACCAGGAGCTGTGGGACACTATGAAAAGATCAAACCTCCGCATCATAGGAATAGAGGAAGGAGAAGAATCCCAAGAGAATGGTATTGATCAGATCTTCAACAGAATAATAGATGAAAACTTCCCCAAACTAAAAAAGGACAAACCAATACCAATACAAGAAGCACATAGAACTCCAAACAGACAAGATCAGAAAAGAAATTCTCCACGCCACATCATAGTTAAAATGCTAGACACCCAAAACAAAGACAAAATCCTTAAAGCCACAAGAGAAAAACAACAAGTGACCTATAAGGGGAAACCTATCAGAATTACAACTGACTTCTCAACGCAAACTATGAAAGCAAGAAGAACCTGGAGCAAAGCATTCCCAGTATTAAGGGACAATAGATGCCAACGCAGGTTACTATACCCAGCAAAAATGTCAATTATAGTTGAGGGAGAGAGGAAAACCTTCCATGACGTAAACAAGTTGAAAGAATATATGTCCGGAAAACCAACCCTTCAGAGAATACCTGAAGCAATTCAAAGGTCAGAAGAAAGGAGTAACCATCCCCAGGCACGTAGAAAGAGAAAGCAGTAAAAGTATAACTGCAGAAGTAGAAACCTAGAAGCAAACCACAAATGGATAACAAGGCAAAAGGAAGCAACACAAACCTATCAGTCATAACGTTAAATATTAATGGACTAAATTCTCCAATCAAAAGACATAGACTGGGAGATTGGATTGGAAACAGAATCCATTGATTTGCTGTCTACAAGAAACACTACTTAACTTCAAGGACATGCACCACATTAAAGTGAAATGATGGAACAAAAATACTCCCAGCAAATTGTACCAAAAAGAAAGCAGGTGTTGCTATGTTAATATCAGACAAAATAGACTTCAAAGTAAAAGAAATCAGAAGACACAAAGAAGGCCATTATATTTTTATCAAAGAAATAATTCAACAAGAAGATTTCACAATCATGAATATATATGCCCCAAACTCTGGTACACCAAACTTTATAAAGACAATTCTCCAGGACCACAAGTCACACACTAGCCCCAGTACACTCATAGTAGGGGACTTCAATACCCCACTTTGACCTTTGGATAGGTCAACAGGACAAAGAATAAACAGAGGGACATCTGAGCTGAAAGATATGATACACAAATGGACCTCTACTGAATATTCCACCCTAATACCAGAGAATACACTTTCTACTCAGCACTCCAATGAACATTCTCCAAAATCGACCATATACTGGGACACAGAAGAATCCTCCACAAAAACAAAAAGAATGAAATAATTTCATGCATTCTATCAGACCACAGTGCAATAAAGCTCAACATCAACACTAGGATAAGCCCTACTGCCTACAAGAACACATGGAGACTAAACAACACACTCTTGAATGATGAATGCGTCAAGGAAGAGATAAAGAAAGAAATAAAAGTATTCCTGAAACTGAATGACAATGACAATACAACACAAAAAAAACCTATGGGATACCTTAAAAGCAGTCCTAAGAGGGAAGTTTATAACCCTGGGGTGCCTAGATTAGAAAAACAGAAAGAGCACAAGTGAATGATCTAACACTACAGTTAAAAACACTTGAGAGGCAACAACAGATGAACCCTATATGCAACAGACAGGAAGAAATAACAAAAATCAGAGCAGAAATCAATGAAATAGAATCGAAGAAAACAATACAAAAAAAAATCAATGAATCCAAAAGTTTTATCTTCAAAAGAATAAACAAGATAGACAGAACTCTAGCCCAGTTAACCAAAAGAAAAAAGAAACAACTCCACGTCAATACAATACATGATGAAAAGGGAAATATCACAACAGACAAGGAAAAGATGCAAAAAATTATACGGGTATATTTCAAGAACGTATACTCTACGAAATTTGGAAACCTCGAAGAAATGGATGAATATCTGAAATCCTGGGAATTGCCAAAGCTCAACCAAGAAGAGATCGACGGCCTAAATAGACCAATAATACATGAAGAAATTGAAGATATAATAAGTAGCCTCCCAATAAAAAAAAAAAGGCCCAGGCCCAGATGGTTTCATGGCTGAATTCTGTAAAATATTTCAAAAAGAATTACAACCATTATTACTCAAGTTGTTTAGAAGGATACAAACAGAGGGATTTCTCCCAGATTCTTACTGTGAAGCCAGCATCACACTATGACCAAAACCAGGTAAAGATACAACTAAAAAGAACTATAGACCCATCTCCCTAATGAATACAGATGCCAACATTCTAAACAGGATAGTGGCAAATCACATACAGACTCACATCAAGAAGATCACCATCATGATCAAGTTGGATTCATACCAGAGATGCAGGGATGGTTCAACATACAAAAATCAATAAACATCATCAAACACGTAAATGGAATGAAAGACAAAAACCACACCATCATCTCAATGGATGCTGAAAAAGCCTTTGACAAAATCCACCATCTCTTCATGCTTAAAGTCCTAGAAGGAATTGGATTGGAGGGATCGTTCCTCAATATAATCAAAGCCATGTACAGGAAACCCACAGCCAATATCATCCTAAATGGGGAAATGACAGAAACATTCCCTTTTAAGGTAGGATCTCAGCAAGGCTGCCCCTGTCACCAATCCTCTTCAATAGAGTGCTTGAAACACTTGCTAGAGCAAGAAGGCAAGAAAAGGAAATTAAAGGAGTACTAATTGGAAAAGAGGAAATCCAGCTATCCCTATTTGCTGATGATATGATTGTTTACTTAAAACTCCACCAGAAAACTCCTAGAAACAATAACAGCTTCAGCAAAGTGGCAGGATACAAGATTAAGCTAAAAAAAAATCAATGGCCTTTCTTTACACCAAGAATAAGCAACTGGAGAAAGAATTCAAAGAGACCTTCCCACTCACAATCGCCTCACAAACAATAAAATACCTAGGAACAAACCTAACCAAAGACACCAAAGATCTCTACAACAAAAATTTTAAACCTTTAAAGAAAGAAATTGAAGAAGAAATCAGAAGATGGAAAAACCTCCCATGCTCATGGATTGGGAAAATTAACATTGTAAAAATGTCCATTTTACCAAAACTCTTGTATAGATTTAATGCAATCCCAATCAAAATCCCCAAGAGTTTCTTCACAGGCTTGGAAACAAAAGTTCTTAAATTCATTTGGAAAAACAAAAGACCCCGAATAGCCAAATCAATCCTGAGTGAAAAGAGCTACACAGGAGGGATCTCTATACCAGATTTTAAACTATACTACAGGGCTATAGTCATAAAAACAGCCTGGTACTGGCACAAAAACAGACCTGTTGACCAATGGAACAAAACCGAAGATCCAAATCTGAGCACATACAATTTCAGCCATCTCATATTTGACAAGGGGGCCAAGAAACCACAATGGAGAAAAGACAGCATCTTCAGCAAGTGGTGTTGGCAAAACTGGATCACCACTTGTAGAAGAATGAAATTAAACCCCTACCTCTCGCCCTGTACAAAAGTCAACTCCAGATGGATTAAAGACCTCAACGTGAAACCCCAAACTCTGAAGGTGATAGAAGAAAAAGTTGGCAGCAGACTACAAGACATAGGCGTAGGAAAAGACTTCCTAAATCAGACAGCAGCTGCGCAAGAATTAAGGTCGACAATTGACAAATGGGACCTCATTAAACTCAAAAGCTTCTGTACATCAAAAGAAACAATCAAGGAAGTGAAGAGAAATCCCACAGAGTGGGAGGAAACCTTCACCACAGAAACATCTGACAAAGCATTGATTTCCAAAATATATAAACTACTCAAAAAACAAAAAAAGGGGGGGGGGCTGGAGAGATGGCCTAGCGGTTAAGAGCGCCGACCGCTCTTGCAGAGGACCCGGGTTTGATCCCCAGAACCCACATGGCGGCTGAGAACCGTCTGAAGCTCCAATTCCAGGAGAACTCCAGTTCCAGGGGAATCCTAGACCCTCTTCTGAACTCCGTGGCGTTGCACGACACGGGTGCACAGACTTGCATGCAGACAGTACATTCATAAACATACAGAAATAAATAAAATTAATTTAAAAAAATTAAAAAAAAGAAGTGTTCAACATCACTAATCGTTAAGGAAATGGAAATCAGAACCACTTTAAGATGTCATCTTACTCCAATAAGACTCGCTAAGATCAAGAAACCAAATGATACCAAGAGCTGGAGAGGTTGTGGGGAAAGAGAAACACTCATCCAGTGCTGGTGGGAATGTAAACTCGTACAGCCACTATGGAAAGAAGTGTGGAGAACCCTTGGAAGACTTGGAATGAACTTGCCACCCAACCCAGCCATACCACTCCTTGGCATGTACCCTCAAGGCTCATCCCACGGCAGAGATACATGCATAGCCATGTTTATTTCAGCTCTCTTCACAATAGCAAGGAGCTGGAACCAACCCAAATGCCCCTCAACTGATGAGAGGATAGAGAAAATATGGTACATCTACACGATGGAGTTCTATGCAGCAGTAAAGAAAGATGACATCATGGTCTTTGCAGGAAAATGGCTGGAGCTAGAGGACATCATGCTGAGTGAAGTAACACATTCCCAGAAAAACAAACGATGAATGATATCCCTCATCTGTGGATGCTAGTGCCAATTACCTAGTTGTAAGTATTTCTTGTGCATGGCCTTGAGCTTTTGTCCAAGCAGTTGGGAGTGATGCATATTGGAAACAACAACAACAATAGAAAGGACTGCATCGAAGAACTAACTGAAACAGTGAACTTCTGCTCAAAACAGTCAACTTCCACATGGAAAATATTGAGAAAGACTGAGAAAGAGATGAAAAGCATGTTTGGCAGAATGCATGAGCTCCGGTGGGGTGGGGGAATGGTGGGGGGGGACAAAGTCTAGATTTGATAAAAAAATAAGAATAAATAAATTAAAAAAAATAACAGTTACTTGACAAACACAAGGCAGGTTCTCAGAGCTCTCACGTTGAGTGCAGAATACATTCTCGCCACAGGCACTCTTCTTTATACGCGGTGCTATACAGGGGCTCCTATGTTTTTAATTTACAGCACTCTCAACTAGTGTGGTTGTTTAGGTGCATTTCAGGGAAGACCATAGAGAATGTTTCAAAATAAGGAGTGAGGTGCTACCGACTAAGTCACTAAGACCTCACAACTCAAATGGGACACAGGTGGAAGGTGACCAAATCTCACACACTCATGACTGCATTTCCAGTGGCACAGGAGAACATTTTTGCTCCTTCATGTTTGAGAGAAATGGAATGTATCCAGGGTTCACATTTCTGTATTTACCACTGTTTACAGGTCACTAAAAAATCTAATTTTTAAAAATAGTTTCTAATTCAGTTACAGTTTTATTTTCAAGGCATTACATTTTTAGTATAATGTTTTTTGGACAATTTCTTACATGTGTACCATAATGGTGACTGTTTACAATCCCCCAGGCCTGCTGGGGAATTCCGGGGTCTGACCAAAGGAGGAATGGGGGTGAGAGTCTCAGAGTCAAAACACAGACACTGGGAATCGGGTGAACGCAGACAAAGGGTGAGCTGTCACTGACTCTTTTTTTTTTTTTTTTTTACTATTTTCTTAATGCATCACAGAAGACATATAGTCAGTTATTCCCTAGAATGCAATATATAAATTATTCACATTAAAAAATTAAGAGCAGAAAGCCTTATATGCATGAAAGATTAAAAACATACCTAATTTGAATGTATTTCTGACAATATACACTACTAGATTTATAAATCTGGTAAGTATGGCATGATATACAGTGGCTTGAGCATACAGATGGGCCTACTCCAGGTATACTGAGGATTCACTCTCCACTTTGATCACCAGGATTCCATGTGCCAAGCACGGAGTGTACCTAAAAGATGCTGCCAGTGAGATGTTCATTACAGGCCTCAGTGAGTTGTTTCTCCTATTCGTCTTTAAAATGAGGGAGTCTCTTCTCTTTAAAAGCAAGAAGACCTTCAAGTCTGTCTTTCGTTGAAATGGTCTGGGCATAGCAAGCTTCTTCTATGGCTAACCCTGTTACTAAGTCGACCTCCATCCCTTGATTAATTGCTAATTTTGCCACTCCTATTGCAACAGGTCCCTGAGACAGAAACTCTCTGGCCAGGTCCAGTGCTTTCCTGTAGGCAGCGTCCCCCTCCTGATTCTGTTCTAGCACGTGGCTGATCTAGCCGACCACTTTGGCTTCTTGACCATCAAGTACTCGTGCAGAGAAGATGAGCTACTTGGCTAAGGACATGCCAATGGCACGGGGCAATTTCTGCGTGCCCCCTCCACCAGGAATAATTGCCAGCTTTGTTTCAACCAGGCCCATGTTGGCAGAGGAAGCTGCTACTTGTATATCGCATGCTAAGGCCAGCTCCAGACCACCACCTAGAGCAAGTCCATCTATTGCTACAATTGTTGGCACTGGAAGACTAGCAATCTCACTGATCACTGCTCTTATTTTGGAGACAAAGTGACCAACTTCACTGGAATGCATTTTGGCTCTTTCCTTAAGGTCAGCACCTAGGCTCTCCCTCCTCCAGGTGCCTCACGCGCAGTTTGTCCTTCTTGTTCACATCAGAGCTATAACCTCTCCTCCAGGTGGGCATCCCGGCCCAGGTGGGTGGGCACAGACCGCACAGAATGCAGCTATCAGACGAGCACAACCAGCTCTAAGGGTGCCCAGAGCACTTGGAGCCGCTGCCGCCATATTGTCTGTTTACAGTGGGCACTCACAGCCATGCTCCGCCCATCTCCCGGTGATGGGCAAGTGCAGGGAGGGCACAAGGCCCACTCGCTGACTCGTTTATTGGGAGCAGTGTTAGGTGTTATGTACTGTTGGCATTCCCACTCTCCTCTTGTCGTCTTCTGATTGGCCCAGGTCTGCAACGCTGCTTGTAGGGTCTCACCTGCCTAGGGAAGTTTAGGTTGATGAGGGACAAGCTCTGCGCATGCGTAATTCTTAGCATACTGGCTATACTACATCTCCACGCTTTGTATTTAATTTTTTGTGAGGAGCGGTCCAGTGGGAGCTCAGGTGCTATGCCGGAACCTTGTTGACCCCACCTGTGGCATTCCGACATTTCACTGTGTCTGGTTAAGTTGCCCTGGTTTTGCAGGGTCTTACCCATCTTTGACTGGCCAGCCCTGAGGTAAGATGCCAGAAGCGGCACCTTGTAGGGGAGAGACAAGCTAATTCCCATGAATTGTGGATGGATGAGAGCCAGATGCAAATCACCTCATCAGAAGGGGTGCATGCAGAGTCCCTATTGACCATTGCTGAGAGGGCCTGGGCAGTCGTTTTATTGAGCTGGTGTTGGCTGCTTGCAAAGTGAAACAGAGTCCTGAAGAGAAAATGACAGAGAAGGGCCAGGAGGCAGAGGATGCCCCGGGTGACCAATGTAGCAGGATCAAAAATGGACTTTAGCTTAGAGCACACCTGTGAAAATAAATGCTGGTACCAAAGGCTATGGCCTCGGGACAGGTAGAGTTAAGGGAGATAATTTGGGAACCAAGGGTCAAGGTGTAATTCATGAACTGTTGGAACCAAGGGCCCATAATGTAGTCAGCAAGTTCCTGATGGCGACAAGAGATATTGGTGACTGGAAAAGGGGTGAGGCAAAAAGGACAAGAACCTAAGGTCACAGGACATCTGAACCTGTATGTAGTTTTGTATGTAGTGTTTGATTTCCTTGCCCAAAAGGTCAATCTGCTGTTGTAAGTTGAGGATAGCAGTGTGGAAATGGGAGTTGATGAGATTTTGAGTTTGGAGGGTGGAAGGTGATTGGTCCACAATAGAGCTTAGGGTGGTGGCCCTCATAAAACTGAGTAATAGAGGAGGCGGCAGTGGCAGCAGAGGCCAGAGTGATTAGAATGGTGCTGCTGATGAAGGCAGTAAGGCCAATGTCTCTGCACAACCGTGTGGGGTGCCTTAATTCCACTCTGTAGAAGTGGGTGGCATTAGTTACAGGGAATCAAAGGGCAGAGGGTCTTTGGAGGAAATAGAAGGGAGGCTTAACACAGACAGGTGTAGGGGTGAAGGAGTAGGATTTAGTCTGAGTAACTTTGACAGAGCTCTCGGAGGGGGAGTCAGAAGTGTAGGTACCATTGAAATAAGTGGTGCCATTAAGAAAGAGTAATGAGCGGATATCAGAACAGGCAGCAGGGCCACAAAGGGACCATTCGCCAGAGTGAGTTAAGGAGATATTGAGTGGGGCCACGGTTGTTAGCACTAAAGGTGGAGTTGCCCCAGTGGTATTGAAACCATATCCATAAGTTGGAAGTGTTGCACTCAGCATAAAGTTGAGAGTGGTGTAGGAAGTAAACCCATTCCACTGGAAGGGCAATCTTTGAGGAGTAATGGGGAATGGGCTGGCATCGGGAAATAGAAAGCTTGGCTGAGCATTCAGTGCCATTGGCAGTAGTGGAGCTGATGTGTAGAGTAAGGAATTTAGAACGGCCTCTAACTCGGCCCTGGGAGCAATTGCCCTTGAAACACCCTGAGGTATGGGAATGAAGGGAGATACAATGGGGGTGGCCCACAGGTGAGTGAGTAAAGCAGAGGGTATTGAAGTGATTGTAAGAGGTACCAGTAATGTTAATAATGAGGCTACAGGGGGTCACCAGAGGTAACCCCATGGAAATGTTGGAGGAGTAAAGGGCTGGGAAGGCAGGAGCTTCCTGGGAGACAGGTAAGAGTATAGGTGGCAGGGGAATGAAAGCCCAAAGGTCATGAGCATAAGTAGGAGTAAGGAGAGGGGAGCTACAAACCAATACCATCAGGAAGCTCCAGAGTCCATGTCCAGGCAAAGGCAGATGCTTCTCGAGGGGGTCCACAGTGGCTTCTCCGAGGTTTCTGGGAAGATACAAGCAAAGCCTTGGCCTTGGGTTAACAGGGGGTCAGGGCCTCTCCATTGAGAAGATAAGGGGTCCTTCCACCATACAGGGGGAAGAGGGGTGGAGGGGGGGACAGAGCCCCAGTGCTTATAAGCTGGGGAGTTGCCCTGTTCATCAAAGGTAAACAAGTTAAGGGTAAAGAGGGTTTCAGTAAGAAGGAGGTGGAGGTCCCTGGGGATGGGGAATGGCAGGAGTCTTTAGAGGTGTTCCTTAATGGAGCTCTTGGTGTGCTGAAAGATGTCTTGGCCTTGAGGGTTATAGGGGATGCCTGTGGAGTGTCTGATGTTCCATGAGGCAAGGAAGGAGTTAAAGGCGCTGGATGTGTAAGCAGGGCCATTGTCTGTTTATAACTCCCAGGGGACCCCCATGAGATGCCTGGCCATTTTCAGAGCTTTGATGGCATGGGAGTCGGTCTCCCCAGAGAGGGCAACTGCATATATAAGCTTAAAGAATGTGTCCACAGTCACATGAACATATTGGAGTTTTCCAAAGGAGGGGACATGGGTTACGTCCATTTGCCACAGGGAGTTAAGGGCGAGGCTGCGGGGATTTACTCCTTGATGTTGGAGGGGTCCCAAGGGGACCCAAGGGGCACAGGAGGAGCACGAGTGAGACATATGTTTACATTTACGGAGGGACGGGTCAGGCTAGAGGCAGTCGAGCGAGGGTGTGTGTGTGAAACGCTGGTGGAGAGACCAAGCCTGCTCCATCAGGGGCAAATGAGGGGTCATGATGAGGGAATCAACACTCAAATTACCCTCAGCTATAACGTCCTTTAGGACTGTGTGGGAGCGGACATGGTCAATAAACCAAGGGTGTGCATGGTGTTCCAGAAGGTCCTTCATTGTAAGTAAGCTGACATCTAAGGGGGAGTTAGAAGCATTCACAGAGTTGAAAGGCAGAGATCGGAGGGTCTGAACATCGTATTGGCTATCTGAGGTGACATTCAAAGGGGCATTCTGGACATGGGAGAACACTTGGGCTATAGCCAGGAGTTCACCTAATTGGACAGACCCAGGGTTGGGCTGGAAGAAGACAAGGGGGGGGCATCCCCATTGTGAAGGATGAAGCCGAAGTTGGTCTTGTTAGCATTGGTGAAGGCAATGGGTGAGTTTGGAATGGGCTGGGATTTAGAGAATGAATGGCTGTGAAAGTCAACACAGATGGAGGGGAAGGTCTGCAAATGTTTGTCACATGGTTAGTGGTTTTCACGTGTCCCAGGATAGCCTCACATCAATGTCTGAAACAAGGCATAATCCCTCCACAAGGAGTTAAGTTTGACAACAGGGAGGGGCAGAACAATCTTGTCAGGTTCTAGATTGTAAATGTGATTGCAGTAGGATCTGCCTTTAAATGCAAGGACGAGGAGGGCTTCAATGTAAGGAGGGATTTTGTGGCTATCACTACATGAGGGGTGAAGCCAGAACAAGCAAGATGGCCCCAAAGACCCCATCGAAGGTCCCTAAGTCCAGGACAAGGAGGGGCCTCTCTGGTAAGAAGCAATCTGTGTACAGGGAGAAGAGGCTGCTGCTAACCTCATCAATGACAGCCTTAGCGGGGGCCGGGGGTTGGTCAGCGAAATGATGTCAGAGGGGGAGTGATTCCCCTTCAGGAGGGAGAAGAGGGGGTCAGGCTTCCCATGGGCTATTGAAAGAAAGGGTTTGAGCCAATTGATACTACCACAGAGCTTTCAGAGGTCATTAAGGGAGTATTTATCTTTAACATGTATATGGGGATCAAGGTGTCTGATTGTCTGGGAGATTTGGTAACTCCAGAGCTGATATTGCTGAGTGTTCTAGTTTCTCTTCCATTGCTGTGACAAAACACTCTGACCAACACCAACTTGGGGAGGAAAGGGTTTATTCAGCTTACATCTCCTGAGTCACAGCTCATCACTTAGAGAGCTTAAGGCAAGAACTCAGGGCAGGAACCTGGAGGCAAGAGCTGAAGAACAGGCCATGGAGGAATGCTGTTCTCTGGCTTGCTATCCTGGCTCATGCCCAGCCTGCCTTCTTATACAGTACACAACCACCTGCCCAGGGTGGCACTACTCATTGTGGGCTGGGCCCCCCCACTGCTGGACCATCAAGACAATACTCCACAGATGTAGCCACAGGCCAATCCAATGGAGCCAATTCCCCAGTTGAGGCTCCCTCAACCCAGGTGTGTCAAGTTGACACTAAAGCTATCCAGCACAATTGACCCCTTGTCAACATGACACAAAAAACACATCACTATTAAACCACCACCTTTCCAGTTCTTATCCCCAAAGTATGATGTTAACATTAATCACAACCTAAGACACTACAACCTTAAAAGCCTACAGTCCTTAAAATGTCCAAATGCTTAAAAGTTCAGTCTATTAAAAGTCTCTTAACTGTGGGCTGCAGTTAAATCCAAAACAAGTACTGTCTTATTTCAAAGGGAAGAATCAGGCACTCTCAAACAAAACCTAAATCCAGCAAGTAGCTCAAGGCTGGACATCTGGGATTCACTCACAATCTTCTGGGCTCCAAAGGGTTTTGGCAGCTCCCCTTCTCTGCTCTGCCATCCGTGGCACACACAGCTCATCTCGCAGACCCAGGCCAACTCCATTCCACACCTGCCGCTGCTCTTGGTGGTCGTCCCATGGTCCCGGCATCTCCAAAAAGCTGGGGTCGCCACTGAAACTGAAGCAGCATGTTCACCAATGGTCTCTTCTGACCTCTCCTGGTGTAAAGCCTCAGCTTCTCTCCATGACCCCTGCAATCCTGGGGACTCCACTGCAACCGAGGTGCACTTCCACCAATGGTCTTTCCTGACCTCTCACAGTGCCAAGCCTCGGCGGCTCTCTGTGACCCCCTCAAATTTCAACAACGGAACCATATAGGAGACTCTTACACACTACCAAGTCCTGCTTCTGGCTTGAGATGGAGGCTCATGCCCCTTCTGGAACATAGCTTCTGTGTGCTGACCCTGAAGAAATTCTTCCCAGAAGATTTCACCACCGTGATGCTGGTCACTTGTTACTTACAGCTAATTTTTCAGCCCCAGCTGACCAGCATCAATTGTCCCAGTACAACAATGCTTTCAATTCAGGTTCTGGTCTCTTGTTACTTACAGCTGATTCTTCAGCCCCAGCTGACCAGAACCCACAGATTACACAGTCCCGATGATCTCTGCTCCCCTTTGAAACTAGAAACTTCACAAGCCAGGCCTCCATCTTCTACAACTCTCTTCAACAAAACTGCTCCAAGCTCTACAGCAACGATCTTTAGGCATTCAATGATCTTCCCAGCCCAAAGTTCCAAACGCCTCCACAATCCTTCCCCAAAACACCAAGGTCAGGTCTGTCACAGCAATACCCCACTCTTCTGGTACCAATTTCTATTCTAGTTTCTCTTCCATTGCTGTTACAAAACACTCTGACCAACACCAACTTGGGGAGGAAAGGGTTTATTCAGCTTACATCTCCTGAGTCACAGCTCATCACTTAGAGAGCCTAAGGCAAGAACTCAGGGCAGGAACCTGGAGGCAAGAGCTGAAGCACAGGCCATGGAGGAATGCTGTTCACTGGCTTGCTTTTCTAGCTCATGCCCAGCCTGCCTTCTTATACCATACATAACCACCTGCCCAGGGTGGCACTATGCATTATGGGCTGCCCCCCCCACACTCCTGGACCATCAAGAAAATACTCCACAGATGTGGCCACAGGCCAATCCAATGGAGCCAATTCCCCAGTTGAGGCTCTCTCAACCCAGGTTTGTCAAGTTGACACTAAAGCTATCCAGCACACTGAGCAATTGAATTTTATCAGGGGAGATATGCAAATCGAGGGATTCCAAAGATGAGATCTGGTTTCTAAGTAGGAGGTTAAGGGTATCAGGGGAGGGATAGGCCAGGAGGATATCATCCATGTAGTGGATGGATTTGCAGGACAGAGGGAGGACACTGAAGGCCGTGGCTACAAAATTTTGGCAAATAGTAGGGCTATTTTTCATTCCCTGAGGCAGAACTTTCCATTGGTGTCTATTGGCCAATTTGTGTACATTGGGCTCCCACACTGTAAATACGAAGTAAGGGTGGTCCCGTACTGCCAAAGGAAAGCTGAAAAAGCAGTCTTTGAGGTCGATGACTGCAATGTGCCATGAAGGAGGGATTCAACTTTGGTGGGGAAGTCTGCCCTGAGGAGAACCTGTCTTTTTCATATGGAGGTTGATTTGTCAGATGTCCTGTAACAGCCTATATTTTCATGATTTTTTCTTAGTAATGAAAATGGGGGTATTGTGAGGACCAAGGGATGGTTCAATGTGTCCTAATGCAAGTTGCTCATCAATTAAGGACTTGAGGACTGTGAGTTTTTGTTCAAGTATAGGCCACTGTGCAACCTAGATGGGGTCATTAGTGTCCCATTCAAGACAAGGAGTTAGGGGAGCAGTGGCCCTTAGAATTGGGGGTGAAGGGTCTGGTTAGTAAAGGGATTGTCCCTGCCTGAGAACCCACTCCTATCCTTGCCTATGATATCCTCCCATAGGGCACTATCATCTATGGTAAGGACGTCACACATACTGAATAAGATGACCCTTCCCCAGAGGGTGAGGGGATGTAGGCAACGAGGGGCTTGATGGTCCCAGAATTACCATCATAATCTTCCCATGCCACCCCATTGATAGTTTGTTTAGTGGGTTGCTGCCCACCAACTCCTTTATTGGGGGGCCAAGGTGTAAACCTTCAAGTGGAGAAGGGAGCAGTGTCATTGGAGGTGATAATGGTGACATCTGCTCCTGTGTCTAGATTCCTTTAGTATGGAAGCTGTGCAATTAAATGGACATCTGGTGGTCAGGTGGCCATAAATGGGTATTGTCCAGAGGACTTGAGAAGGGGTGCCTCATACTTGTGGCGCTGAGGGGTGCTCTGAGAGGAGTTTAAAGGACCTGACGACGTGGATCTGCAGTCCTTAGCCCAGTGAAAACCTTTTTAAAATTTGGGACAAGGAGTCTTAGTCCTTGTTGTGGGTCCGGGGCAGTAGCGGCATAAATGGCCCCGTTTGCCACAACCCATGGGTGGGTCAGAAGAGCCCTGTTGGAGGGATGAGGCCTGAATAGAGGCAACAAGGCCACAAAGGGGACTGTCACTGGCTTAAGGTCATGAGTGGCAATGAACCATTTATGGAGATATTCTTTGCGCACTGGTTCAACAGCACTACGGCATTGAGAATTCATACATTCCCAGGCAAGTTCCTTAACCAGGGCATCACGTGTTGGGCCAGGGGGGTTGCGGCAGTCTACTGCCACATTGACCTTGGTAAGGAAGTCTGAGAAATGCTCCCCAGCAAGTTGTACTAGGTTGCAAAAGTAGGAGTCAGGTTTTTGGGGAGTACAAGATTTAAGACTTTGAAGGGCCATGTTTTTAACCTTATCAAAGTACTGTGGGATTCCAATAAAAGACTGACTCATGGGATCAGTGAAGTTGCCATGGCCAGTAAGCATATCTAAGGTTGTAGGAAGTTGATATTGAATATTGGTACGGGCCTGGCCTTCAGCCATGTCATCATAAGCAGGCCTCCATTGAAGGAAAGCAGGTGGATCAAGGCAGTCTTTAAGTAGAGTATACCAGTCATAATGTGTTTGGAGATTAATGGCCCACTCGGTGAAGACCTGTTCCAAGTAAGGGAAGTCAGGGCCTGACTCCCATGCTGCCTTCTGGATGAGGGAAAGGTCAGGCAGCAGGTCAGGATCTAAGGTTGAATAGCCACATTAGGCCTAACATTGACTGGAAGGCATACAGGGTGGGCTTGGTATGCAGAAAGGGATTGTTAGAGATAGGTAGGTGGAGAACAATGGGCCTCAGCAGGGGGGTTGGGTGGGGATGAAGGGGCCATTGAGGTAGGTGGAAGGTCGGGTGTGGGGTGGGGGGGTCTCAGTCTCCTTGCAACCTTCTAAATAAGGGACACAAGGCAAGGTCAACTTTTTCTCAGTATTTTTGTGGCAGGCAGAGTAATACACATGAAGGACTTCCTCAGCCAAGCAGCCTTTAAGGTAGTGATAATGGCTAGGAGAATCTGGACAAATGGAGCAGGGGAAAGGATGCCAGGTGAAACCTCACACTTACGGGAAAGACAAAGAACCATCATCCAGATGGAGGGGTCCCAAATGTTTTCAGGAGTGATCCAAGGGGCAATGCATACGGCCTTCTCACAAAAGGAATCCAAGTCCTGAGATTTCACTTTAAGGCCACGGGTCTAGAGGAGAGCCTTAAGTGCAGCTGTCTATGGCTCTAGAACATGGGGAGGGATGTTCTCCATGAGGGCAGGAAATGGGAAAGGAGATTAAGTGTTAGAGGGAAGAGCCAACGAAGCAGTAGAGCAAGAATGTACCTCACTAACCAAGGTCAAACACACAGAAAACTAAAGTAGAGACAAGGAGATGCAGGTTGGAGGTGGGGGAGTGGGAGCCAGGAGCTCACACTAACGCCCACTGAAAATCAAAGAACACAAATGGGGCCTACTCACGGATCAAGGAAGGGGGTTCCTTGCCAGCACTGGGAGTCGAAAAACCACCATTGGGCAACAGATGTTGACAATCCCCCAGGCCTGCTGGGGAATTTCGGGGTCTGACCGAAGAACGTATGGGGTGAGAGGCTCAGAGTCAAAACACAGACCCTGGAAATCGGGTGAACACAGACAGAGGGTTAGCTGTCACGGACTCATTTAGTGGAGGCTGGGTTAGGGGTTATGTACTGTTCGCATTCCCACTCTCCTCTTGTCATCTTCTGATTGGCCCAGTTCTGCAACTCTGCTTGTATGGTCTCACCTGCCAAGGGCAGGTTAGGTTGATGAAGGACAAGCTCTGCGCATGTGTAATTCTCAGCATACTGGCTATACTACAGGTGACCACGTGCCCCCCACTCCCAGGACCTTCTCTTCTGGCTCTTTCCACTCTTGCTCATCCCCTTCTTAAAAGCTAGTGCTCCTCCTCCTCTCATGCCTTTTTTTTTGTACAAGTTCTGTGCAGGTGCTCTAAGCTGCTGTGGCTTCATGATTGTGACAGGCACAGCATATCCAAAGGACAGTACTTTAGTGTTCCTCTCCATCCTCTGGCTCTTAGAGTCTTCCCCCTCCTCCATCTATGATGTTCCTTAGGTCTCTGAGTGGGTGATATAAATGTCTCAGTAGTCCCTGATTCAGCACTTTGATAATTTAGGAGCCTATTGTTTGCCTGTCACGCACTACACAAAGAAGCTTTTCTGACAAAGAATGAGAAGTTCTGGGGGATAGAGAGATGGCTCAGTGAATAAGAACACTTGTTCTTCCAGAGGACTTGGGTTCAAATACCAATGCCCACATGGAGGCTTGCAACTGTTTGTAACTGCAGTTCCAGGGGATTGGATGCCCTCTCTGGTCTCCTCCCACATTGTCTGACTCAGGTACACTTAGAGACATGCAGGCAATACACTCATATACATAAAAATAAAAATAATAAAATGCAAAAATTGAGAACTGCAACTTTCTATGAGTGGAAAGCTAGGTATTTTTAAGGCAGTTTGACTACATGTTTAATTAGCAAAACATTTGCTGTGTATGTGCATTTTGCCTGCATTATGTAAATGCACCCATGCTGTACAATGCCTGTGGAAGCCAGAGGGCTCATCAGATCTCTTGGAACTAGAATCAGGGATAGTTGTTAGCTACCATGTGGGTGCTGGGAACTGAACCCAAATGCTCTGCAAGAACAGCCAATGCTCTTATCCACTGAGCCACCTCTCCAGCCCTGTCCACTTTCTTAGTATTAGACGTTTGTGCCTTCTGCACAAATCTTTGTGATCTTCTGTCTGACCCAAGTGATCAGAGTAAGTTCTTCCCAATCCCTCCTAATTGCTTCCTTGGACTTGCTTGTGTCATTGGTACGTGTTTTTACTGATAGGTTATTGGGGCAAGGGTATTTAAAAGTTTTTCTCAATCACCTATGTATATGCTGTCATAGATCCAGAGTTGACATGAAAATCTCAGGTCCTGTGGGCAGGAGACCCAGGGAAAATCAACTCATAAGTCGGGGAGCAGAGTCTCACCCAGCCCCAGTGCAGACACACTTTTCTTCAGCTTCACTCACCCTCCTGTGTCACAGAGTACACAGGTGAGTGTCACAGGGAACACAGCTGAGTGTCTCTTTCTTTCACACTAAGATACACCATATCAGAAGATTGAAATGTAGCTTGGTTAGGAGAAGCTGACTCTGTTGTTTTCCTTGTTTTTAATTTCTTGTTTGTTATTCCACTTCTACCTCTGTCTTTTCTCTTTTAAAGAATCATTTTATTTTTAATTTTTTTTTTAATTTTGTGCGTGACTATTTTCCCTTAATATATGTAAATGTACCATGGGTGAGAAAAGGTCACTGTGTTCTCCAGACCTGGGAATACAGCTGGTTATTAGTCATGTGAGTTCTGGAAATGGAACTTGTTTGTATTGTTTGTAAGAGTAACAAGTGTTCAGGATTGTTGAGCCCACTCTCCCCCCCTATTTTATTTTTAAGGATATATGTAGATATCTATAGCTACATGTAATCTATGTCTATATATCTATGTAGGTGTGTGTGTGGGTGTGTGTCTTAACGTGCATGTGTAGGTGTACATGAGGTGCTTATGGGTCTAGAAGGATGCACTGATGCCCTGCACCTTGAATTACAAGTGGTTGTGAGCCCCCCAGTTTGGCTGCTAGGAACTCAACTTGGATCCTCTGCAGGACCCAGTGTGGGCTCTTCACTCCTGAGCTATGTCTCTCCAGCTCCTTTTCTCTTTTTGATGAAAAGGTTTTGGTCTGAATAATCCTATGCACTGTTATGGATATTTACATGCCAACATATTACGATTTATTAAATGGTACAAAACATACCATAGGAATTTTCATGCTTGTATAAAATATAAAATTGGGGGAAAAGCATGCTTTCATAGGAGGAATATTTATAATTAGTGTGTCACTTATTTCTCTTTGAATTGTGCATTGCCCTGGCCTGCAGGGTCATCAATGCAGACCTGAGGAGGGGGCGAAAGAATGGGGGACAGAGGACACCTAGAACGAGAGCAAGACAAATGTTCTGATCAAGCTCTGTAGTCTTTATTTTGTGCAGGGTTTAAAAAGGCAAGCGGATGGTAAAATCCTTTGGCAGGCAGTGAGTCACCACAGTTCAGAGAGGGGGAAGGGTGTATCTGAAAATGCCAGATGTCCTTTCAATGACTGCAATGCTTGTTACACCCAGAAATTCCCGAGTTAAGCAAGCTAGTAATTTTCCATGAGGTGACTTGGTTCCTGGCATCTCCTCCCTTTTTTATAGTTTTAATGAGGCAATAGCATGGCCGGAGATGAAGACATGATTATTTTCCTCGAGAGGATGAGTGCACATTAACCAGTGGGGGGAAGTAGTGACCTGATCCTCCCAAGTAATTTACTAATGGTGTCTTTTGGGGGAGGAGAGGATAATCCCTCTCATCAATTCACACAGGTTGCTTCTGCAATGTCTTGATCAAAGGGAAAGAAATGACACCAACCTCTGTGCAATCAGACTTGCTTCACAGGGGACTCAGAAACGGACAATGAGTTCCTCTCCTTGCGGTGCTTTGCCACACATCCCATGCAGGTGCCCTCGCCATACTATGAATGGGCAGGCGTGCAACCCTCTGAGTGGTCATGCAGTTCCCAAAGGGTCTATGTTATCATACGGTTCTGCTAGGCCTCTGTCAGCCAAATCAAGCCTATGATAATGAACTTGTAGGGGGTTGGATGACAAGGAGTCAATTTGCTGTTTAACAAATCTTATTAGTCTGTTTAAAAAGGAAGGGGCCCAGTGACACCAATATGAGCATTCCCAGTATGGGACCAAGGAAAGGGAGTAGATATGACAGAATTCCATTCTTAGCAGATCACATGGGATTTTTGAAGAGTTCCCTTCTTCTTTTTTCTAGTTCTTGTTGATGTTCATGAATTCGACCTCGAACCACTCCAGATTTGTTGGTGTAAAAGCAGCACTTTTCCTGTAAGACTAAACAAATGCCTCCCTTGTCTGCAGTTAACAAGTCAAGACCATGCCTGTTTTGCAGAACTACTTCTGCCAAGGAGTCTAATTGGTCTTGTAAATCACTGATAGACCGGTAAATCATGTTGACATCCTCTATTAGTTGTTGAGATAATTTACTATAGGTACTTAAAGCGACCCTGATCCCTGCGGAGCTAGTGGCCAACGCCCCAGATATTCCAAGTCCTACCAAGATAAGGGTAAATTGGACTGCTGTTTTGTGTTGGGGGATAAGGGTGTCAAAGCTAGGCAGAGGAATTGATTGATTTCCCGGGAGAATATCTATATCTGGCAGAAGCATTGCCGGAGTGCATATTCCGGACCAATTGACAGGAAGAAGGAGATAGCCTACGTCGTCTCCACATACAAAGACCCTGCCCTGTCCTAGGCAGACAGGTGTGGAAATGTTGACATAGGAGCTACAATTAGTAAAGGAGACAGTGCCAAGACCAACATTAAAAGAGTTATTCATGAAAGGGCTAATGAAACATGTGGATGTGTTAAAACCAATGGGAAGCACCTTGAAAGGCACTGATAGACTGCAGTTGTTCTCAGAATAAGGAACATGGGAGTCATTGAGTAAGGGTATGACCAAGGGCCCGGAAGGTCCTAGGGGGTGACACAGCCAGTAGTTGCTAGCCATTGAGGGGTTAGTAAGGTTAAGAGCCGAATAAGTGGCTTTAAGAATCTCATCAGTGTTGGGATCAATATCTATACCTTGTGGTTTTGGTAGGGCAAGAGGGTGATAATGTAATTGGGGAAGGAGGATATTGATTCTCTCTTGGATATTCAGTTTTATTTTTTCCTCTCTTACTTGGTCTGTGGGTCCCCCATCCGTGGTTAAGGGTGGGGGAGATTGAGGCCAGAAGGCCAGTTAGCCTTGTGTGGTAAGGCATGAAGCTCCAGTAAGCTTATTTTTTCCTGTGGTGCCACCAGGGACAGTGTTGGACCAATCATTGGTAGGGTATGTATGGGGTTTATACATGTGGATATTAGTAAAAAAGTAGGGTGTGCCTGAACAGAGACCTTTTCTGAAACGAAGGTTTTATAAAAATCTTGTAAGCAGTCACTTATTCAAGTCCATCTTTTTTCATAAATGGTTCCTTCTTGAAGGAACCAAGGGCAAACATCAGAAATGAAATCAAAGAATTTCTTAAGATCCTTTTTCTTAACCCTAGTTCCTTGCATCCTGAGGGACTCCTTGAGACCCTTTAAAAACAAATCATGTTTGTCTAATGTCTGTCCCATTTTTGCATTGCTTTTCCCTACCTTTAGGGATCAGTCTCACAGGCGGGTGACTCTGTGGAGATCTCCATGCAGACCACTCTTTGCGAAGAAAAGTGCGGTGATCCAGATGCAATGAGGCCTCTTTCTGCGTAGTGATGTTCAATCAAATTCCCGTTCCTCGAAGGCCACATTGGGCACCAGGTTCCCCGGCCCATGGAGTCATCAATGCAGACCTGAGGAGGGGGCGAAAGAATGGGGGAGAGAGGACACAAAGAATGAGAGCAAGACAATGTTCTGATCAAGCTCTGTAGTCTTTATTTTCCACAGGGTTTAAACAGGCAAGAGGGCAGGAAAATCCTTTGGTGAGCAGTGAGTCACCACCGTTCAGAGAGGGGGAAGGGTGTATCTGAAAATGTCAGATGTCCTTTCAATGACTGCAAATCTTGTCACAGCCATAAATTCATGAATTAAGCAAGCTAGTAATTTTCCATGAGGTGACTTGGCTCCTGGCAGTGCATGAGTCTTAATGTAAAAGATATGTATGTGCCTGGTGGGGTGACACATACCTGTAATCCTAGCACTCAGGAGGCTGAGGCAGTAGGATCATGATTTTGAGGGCAGCCTGGACTACATACTAAGACCCTGACTAAAATACAGGTTTATAAGGAAGGATTCATTCAGAGTGATTTTTCAAAAGTTGTGGTTTTTTTTTTCCAGTTAGTTATTTTATTTTTTTATTTTTTCAAAGTTCTGTTTGAAACTTTTTTCAACAGTTTTTTATTGTTATTAAACTTTTTTCATAAATCTTACATCATTTTACAATCCTTTATAGTCACTTCTCTTTCCATGCCCTCCACCACACCTGAGTCCCTGCACTCTCCCGTACATGTCTTTCATCTTTTTCTGAGTGTTCTAGTTTGTCTTCCATTGCTGTGATAAAACATTCTGACTGACACCGACCTGGGGAGGAAAGGATTTATTCAGCTTACTTCTCCTGGTTCAGTTCATCACTTAGGGAGCCCAAGGCCAGGAACTCAGGGCAGGAACCTCAAGGCAGGAGTTGAAGCACTGGCCATAGAGGAATGCTGTTTACTGGCTTGCTCCCCTGGCTTATGCCCAGCCTGCTTTCTTATACAGTACACAACAACCTGCCCAGGATGGCACCACTCATTGTGGGCTTGGCCCTCCCACACTGCTCCACAATCAAGACAATACTCCACAGATGTGGCCACAGGCCAGTCCAATGGAGCCAATTCCGCAAGTGAGGCTCCCTCAACCCCGATGTGTCAAGTTGACACTAAAGCTATCCAGCACACTGAGTCTTTCCAGAGTTTTTTTCCAGTTCTTTTGTTGTTGTTGTTCTAACTTGTATTGCTTCAATATCTATCTATCTATCTATCTATCTATCTATCTATCTATCTATCTATCTATCTATCTAGTTATATATACATAAATATATGTGCATATATACCCATATCACCTGAATTGCAGGATTTTATTTATTTATTTATTTATTTATTTATTTATTTATTTATTTTTTTTTTTTAAAGATGTCATATTTTCCTTAAGGAAATGTTCAGAGGTTCCTCCTTGGCAAGCCCAAACATCCAGCAATACTGCCCTTGTGTTTCACAGTGGGGTCTTTCCCTCCCATGGTCCCCCAAATGAAGTCCGTTAAGCACATGTCCTGCCTTGATCCCCCTGCACTGGCCTCCATGATACAGCCCAGGTAGTCCAACAATGGCTATCTATACTCTGTTGAGGCTGAAGTCCCCTTAGCTCCTTAGTCCACAAGCTGGGTATCTCAGTAGTCTCCACCTAGCATTGAAGGTTTGAAGGATTCTTGGAGAGACATGAGACTTCAGTCCATATTGGAGGGTTAAAAAGCTGTGTATCATAGCTTTGAAGAGTGGCAAAAGCAGTGGCTGCCACAGAGTTAATGCACTTGCCAGTAAGAGTTGAAGACAGGCCAAACAACAGTGCTCTCTCTTTTTTCTTTATGTCTTTTTACTAAGATCTCAAGTTTTATATCTGAAGTACAATTTCCCTGGTCTTACTGATTATTTATTTCTGGTTTTACTTTCCTTTGGATGCTTAAGGCTACAGTTAGCCTAGATTAAACAAGGTTTTTGTTTTCTTGAGGTGAGTTGAGGATCTGGTCCTCAGGGTTCTCTCAGGTTTTTTCTTTCTTTTTTGGGGGGGAGGAAGGGTGGGAGCCCCTGGCTCCTTTCAGTTTTTCATTTACCTGTTCCAATCAGTATTGATTAAAGATTTTATTTGAAGGTTTGGTAAAATTCTGCTTTAGATCCATTTGGGCCTGGGCTCTTTTAAGTCTGAAGGATTTGTTTTATTGCTGTATTTTATTATTTGCAGTGGGTTTGTTTAACTTGTTGATTTCTTCTTTGTTGGTTGTGTTTAATTTTAAGATTCTTCCATTAATTTCAAGGTTTCTAATTTAGTACAGTATAGGTTTTTTTAAATGTATCCTTATAACATTCTGGGTCTTTTTGCTATCAGTCCTGATGTTTCCACTTTTATATCTGATTTCCTGGGTTTGGATTTGCTTTTTCTGTCTTTTGTTTAGCTGGGCTAAGAGGATATACTATTTATGTTTTCAAAGAACCAGATCTTAGACTCAATGATTCTTTTTATTGTTTTCTTTGTTTCTATTTCAATGATTTCTGCTCTGAATTTTGTTATTTCTTCTCATCTGTTGGGTTTGGTTTTACTTTGTTCTGGCTTTTCCAAATTCTTGAACTGTATCATTAAGCCATTTACTTGTCCACTTTCTGAATATTTTTTTTTTGGTGTTTTCAAGACAGGGTCTCCCTGTAGCCCCAGCTGTCCTGGAACTCACTCTTTAGACGAGGCTGGCTTTGAACTCAAAAACAATAAAATACCTAGGAACAAACCTAACCAAGGACACCAAGGATCTCTACAACAAAAATTTTAAACCCCTGAAAAAGGAAATTGAGGAAGACATCAGAAGATGGACAAACCTCCCATGCTCATGGATTGGGAAAATAAATATAGTAAAAATGTCCATCCTACCCAAACTAGTGTACAGATTTAATGCGATCCCAATCAGAATCCCCAAGAGTTTCTTCACAGGCCTGGAAAAAAAAATCCTCAATTTCATTTGGAAAAACAAAAGACCCCGAATAGCCAAAGCAACCCTGAGTGAAAAGAGCAATACAGGGGGGATCGCTATACCAGACATCAAACTATACTATAGGGCTATAGTCATAAAGACAGCCTGGTACTGGCACAAAAACAGACCAGTTGACCAATGGAATAAAACTGAAGATCCAAACCTGAGCTCATACAATTTCAGCCACCTCATATTTGACAAGGGGGCCAAGAAGACACAATGGAAGAAAGACAGCATCTTCAGCAAGTGGTGCTGGCAAAACTGGATCACCACTTGTAGAAGAATGAAATTAAACCCCTACCTCTCACCTTGTACAAAGGTCAACTCCAGATGGACCAAAGACCTCAACGTGAAACCCCAAACTCTGGAGGTGATAGAAGAGAAGCTTGGCAGCAGACTACAAGACATAGGTGTAGGAAAAGACTTCCTAAATCAGACAGCAGCTGCACAAGAAATAAGATCGACAATTGACAAATGGGACCTCATTAAACTCAAAAGCTTCTGTACATCAAAGGAAGCAATAAAGGAAGTGAGGAGAAGACCCACAGAGTGGGAGGAAACCTTCACAGCAGATACATCTGACAAAGCATTAATTTCCAGAGTATACAAGCTACTCAAAAAACAAAGAAGAAAGAAAACAAATGAATCATTCAAAAGATGGAGCAAAGATCTGAATAGAGACTTCACAGAGGAGGAGTTAGAGATGGCCGAGAAACATCTTAAGAAGTGTTCAACATCTCTGATAATTAAGGAAATGCAAATTAAAACCACTCTGAGATATCACCTTACTCCAATAAGACTGGCTAGGATCAGGAACATGAATGATACCAAGTGCTGGAGAGGTTGTGGGGAAAGGGGAACACTCATCCATTGCTGGTGGGAATGTAAACTTGTACAGCCACTATGGAAAGCAGTGTGGAGAACCCTTAGAAGACTCAAAATGAGCCTTCCATTTGACCCAGTCATACCACTCCTGGGTATATACCCACAAGACACAACTTACTGCAAAGATACATGCACAGCTATGTTTATTGCAGCTCTGTTCACAATAGCAAAAAGCTGGAACCAGCCCAGGTGCCCTTCAACTGACGAGTGGATAGAGAAAATGTGGTACATGTATACAATGGAATACTATGCAGCAGTAAAGAGGGACAACATCATGAAATTTGCAGGTAAATGGATGGAGCTGGAAGACATTATGTTAAGTGAAGTAACACAGTCCCAGAAAAACAAACGACAAATGGTGTCCCTCATATGTGGATGCTAGTACCAACAACCCAGATATAAATATTTCTCATGGAGAGGGAGGCATAGTAAAAGAACAACAGAAAGACTGCATCAGAAAATGGACTGAAATGGTGAATTGGAAAGGGGGGATGGGTGGGAGAGGGACACGGGTGTATATTCGATTAAGGCATATTTAATTGACGTGAGCTCAGCAAGTACCCAGTTTCGCCTAGACACTGTCTACAGGACACATGGTGTTTTAGGACTTAGTAAAAGTAAAAGTAAACATGTGTATATTAAACAACATTGGTTTACAGAATCTGATAAAAATGGTAATGCATCTGAATTAAATGGAGATATAATTCGCTGTTGCCCACATTTGCTTTACATAAAATCTGTAGAGCAAGAACTTTGGGATTGACACATACAAATGTTCTCTATAATTTCTCTGTTGTACAGTATCACCTTGTAGCATTCTCTTTAAGATGATTTAACGTAAAAATTAAGTTTGCTTCCCAAGTTAATCATATATAGTCACCCAAAACAACATGGGTGAATTTGATGAAATCTATGCCTTGACTCCACCCTATAGTCATGTATAATACAACTATCTTCTGGAGACTCATACGCTAAAAAAAAAGGGGGGGGGATACAGAAAGACATGAAACCTTTTCATCAAACCCTTGCAATTCAAATCTTAAAACTAACTATGGGAAAAGATTTGTTTGTTCCAACAGGACAAAACGTCACCAACTTAACGGCTGAGAAAGAAAAGATACAGGTTTGCATTGAGTAGGATGTACCAAAAAGTGGCAACGGAAAGGCTGACCCGTCTGAACATTCAAAGGAAGAAAAGCCTCAGATTGCCATAAACATCGAACCCCTCTGTGGATCCTACATGTAACAACTAGTTATAATGAGTCCTAATGAAACTTACCTTCTAGGTGCCACAAAGGTTCTGATATGAGAGACTTCCTTGCCTTCCCACCCATAGAACAAGGAGAAATATGACAATGATGAGGTCGCTCCCCAACTGTAAATTGGAGACAACTATTGTAGAGGTAATCTCTTATAAAACCGGTAAAACTGCTTTCTTTAATTGACTACTAGACATGGGAACTGTGGAAGGGATTACTCTCTGTTCAGAACCAAATATAATACTAAAGTCCTAGGGCTATGCACTCAGGCAAAATATATTAATACAGGAGCTCTGACATCAGCAATGGATTGTTCTACCAGGTGGATGTTGGCCAGGGGATCCAAGGCCCCACAAAAGGTAAGGGCTCCTTGCCTCTAAGTTGGGATACCTACAGGAGGAGAGGCAATAAGACCCTGCTGCCGAAGACCTGACGTTAACATGGGAGGGATGTATTGAGACCACACATGCAAGTGTACAGATGGCCTCTGGAATGCCAGAGAGTGTTACCAAAGGCCACTAAACCAATAAAGCAAATATGGGTCTCCCTGAGTCAAGCAAGACTCCACCGTCAGCACCAGCTACACCTCACCTGCCTGGAAATACTGTGCAGCAGAGGCAGCCATATGCCTGTATATCCCAAATCTAATTGGCTATTGGCTCTCTCCTTGGAGGAATGACCCATGGCTGATGCCACAAGCTTACATCCTCTACAGGTTAGGAGATGTCATAAGCCACAGTAAGACCCTGTCATATTTAACAGGAAAAAATGTAGTTCGTGGATCAACATTTCATCTAAACATATGTGTCTATACCAAAGTAACCTACCATAACTATTAATGCTGCTTAAATACCTATATATCTAATTGCTTGTGCTTCATTAGTAGGATCGAAAGGTTATTCCTGGACAGACTGTCAGCCCATGAAAGGAAACAGCCAGAATTGACCAGAATCCAAGACAACAGCTCCAGAGAGAGTGGACTGTTCTGCTTCTCATCCACTTGTGCCCCTTTTCTAAGCCCAGGGAATAATCGGCGGAAGAGGGGGCATGGTAGAATGTAAGGGCTGCGATTGGGGTGAATGGTGAAACTACCGCAATGTAGTCTGGACCCTCATTTGATTAACCTGATTGAACATACAACCCCTCACTCCCTGCTGGAAGGTGGGGCTGTGGGGGTTTGGGCACAACAGCCTGCAAATTGGTTTTATATGAAGTATGCTTGTACTCATGGATTATCACTTACAGCTAAAAAATGGAAAAAAAAACTGAGAGAGATATGCAGGACAGTCATGGAAGAATGCATGATCTCGGTTGGGGTGGGGGTGGGGGGGAAGGGAAGGGGAGATATACCTGAACTGAATTGGAAAATGATGTATGAAATGCACAAAGCATTAATAAAAAAATGTTAAAAAAAAAGAGATGTGTTAAAAAAAAAAGAATAAGCTGGATAATTTTGATTCTATTCACTTTTCCATAAATCATAAAATTATATGTGTGTAATGGAAAAAAATATAAATGTAAAAAAGAATAAAACATATAATATAAAAGATATTTAAAGGAACTTCCTTGTAACCTGGGGAAAGGGGGACATTGCCCCCACTGGCCACCATAGGGTAGCATACAAAAGCTCAATGGAGGTTGGACTCCTTTTTGGAAGTTGTTGGCCACAAGTCCCATAGAACTTCAGTAATCTTGGCCATTGCCACTGCTCTTGGTTTCATCAAAACTTGGCAATAAGGCCCTGCAGCTGAAGACACTACATACATTATTGTAGAACTAATAAGGTGAGATCGGTCAGGTTTCAACTTCAACTTTTCACCTCTTCTGGCTACTGTTCTCAGTAGAGGAAGGCACTATACATGCAGCCAGAAGAACAAAACACACATTAGACTTGGCCACCAACAACAAATGGCCTGGCAATGTATGCCCAATGGTAAGATATGGCACAATACTGACATGGCACAAACATGATGGTAGTAACTAATCACTTTCTGATTGGTTTGAAAGTCTGATTCACAGGATGGATCCTAATACCATGCCTAGGAACCTACAGTTGGACAGGTCCAAGGCCATAATGAAAATTTTACTACTATTGTGTTAAATGTACATAGTATCCAACTGACTTCTAATGACTTATTGTTACATCCATAGGTTAAGGCATCTCTCAACTCTCACCAGAGAAGCTTTCTCACAAACATAGTTTGGTTAACACACATACTCATAACTGGCCAGCGTACAGGGAATAAGAGAATGCAGAGAGCTTGCTCCAGAATAAGACACCTATATCAAAACTCAACCTTCCAAGGCTTGGGGATCATTGGGTAACAGGGGTGGAAAAAAGACTGTATGAGCCAGAGGTGGTAGAGGAGCACAAAGTATCACAGGTTTTGAGATAGTTGGGACATTGAACATATGAACCCACAGCAGCAGTGACAGCATTGTGACAACAACCATAAGAACATACAACGTCAAGCCAGATAGAATCCCAGCATGGAAGTGTGTAGGTTATGCAGAGACCCTAGCCCCCACTAAGGAATACTGGTGATTGGTGGCTACTAGGAGGAGAATCGGTTTCCTTTAAGAATGTGATGCTTTCTTTGTAAAAGTCCTATGCAAGTGCAAACTATACAAAAATCCTAGCATAGACAAGGGGAGTGAATAAGAAATCCTAACCCAACCCAAGGAACTTTTGACAACTGCTGTGAGAGGAAAAGACAGTGTCTTACAGGGATATGACACTTGGTGTTTCCAGTAGATGGAAGGACATTTATGGATGCAATTCAGACTTTATGTTTTTTGGACAGGGTCTCCCTGTAGCCTCAGCTAGCCTGGAACTCACTCTGTAGACCAGGCTGGCCTTGAACTCACAGAGATCCTCCTGTCTCTGCCTCCCAAGTTCTAGGATTAAAGGCATGTGCCACCACAACCAGCTAAAAGACCGTTCTTAGCTGTCATGTGGGTGCTGGGAATCAAATCCGGGTCCTCTGCAAGAGCAGTCGGTGCTCTTAACACCTAGGCCATCTCTCCAGCCCACAATTCAGACTTTATGGGCCTTGTTATAAATATTAGAGAATAAGGATGATCTCTTGCTACTCACACCTGATTTTTCAGCCCCAGCTGACCAGCATCCAATTATCCCAGTAAAACACAAAAGGTTTCACTTCCAAAAATTTATATAGCATACAAACAGCTCTGATAGAGTCTTTGATTCTCTTTGAAGTTTCACAAGCCAGGCTCCCATTATCTACAACTCATTCAGCATCATCTTCCAAGCTCCTGCAGAACAACTCACTGAGATCCAAGCACATTTCCAGTCCAAAGCTCTGCAAACTTACACAGTCCTCCCAGACATATATGATCAGTCCATTACCCCAATATCCCACTCTATGCTATCAATTCCTGTCCCAGTTACTTTCTATTTCTCTGTTAAAAATTTCTGAACCTGGGGGCTGGAGAGATGGCCTAGCTGCTAAGAGCACCCACTGCTCTTGCAGAGGACCCGGGTTTGATCCCCAGTATCCACATGGTGGCTGAGGACCATCTCTAACTCCAATTCCAGGGGAATCTGACACCCTCTTCTGACCACACATTCATACACATAAAAAATAAATGAGGACTGGAGAGATGGCCTAGCAGTTAAGAGCGCCGACCGCTCTTGCAAAGGATCCGGGTTTGATCCCCAGCACCCACATGGCGGTGGAGAACCATCTGAAAATCCAATTCCAGGAGAACTCCATTTCCAGGGGAATCCGAGACACTCTTCTGACCTCTGCGGCATTGCACATCATGGGTGCACAAACTTGCATGCAGACAGTACATTCATACATATACAGAAATAAATAAAAATTTAAAAAAATAAATGAAACTTTTATTATTTTTTGTTTTATTTTTTTCCACATAAATTTATTTTTATTTTTTTAACAAATCTAGACCCGTTTTCCGCCCATTCCCCCATCCCGCCAGAGCTCATGCATTCTGTCAAACATGCTTTTCATCTCTTTCTCAGTCTTTCTCAATATTCCCCATGGGGAAGTTGACTGTTTTGAGCAGAAGTTCACTGTTTCAGTCAGTTATTTGATGTAGTCCTTTCTGTTGTTGTTGTTGTTTCCAATATGCATTATACCCATCTGCTTTGGACAAAAGCTCAGAGAGCCCTACACAAGAAATACTTACAACTAGGTAATTGGCACTAGCATCCACAGATAAGGGATACCATTCGTCGTTTTTTTTTT
>VZQC01013302.1:3720739-3738627 GCA_009823505.1 Rhizomys pruinosus
TGTCATTGTCATTCAGTTCCAGAAATGCTTTCATTTCTTTCTTTATCTCTTCCTTGACCCATTCATTATTCAGAAGTGTATGGTTAGTCTCCACTGTTCTTGTAGGACAGGAGGGCTTGTCCTCGTGTTGATGTTGAGCTTTATAGCACTGTGGTCTGCTAGACATGCATGAAATTATTTCATTTTTTGTCTTTGTAGAGGTTTTTCTTTTTGTGTCCCAGTATGTGGTCGATTTTTGGAGAATGTTCTCGTGGGCGTGCTGAGTTAGAAAGTGTATTCTCTGGTATTGGATGGAATATTCGGTCAAGCTCAGGAAGTCTATGAGTCCTTTGGTGTATCATTATAGCTTCAGTTCAAGATGGTCTCTACTGTTTTATTATTGTCCTTTACCTATCCAAGGACTCTGGTGCTATGGACAACTCCTTACTAAGAGTGTGCGGGGGTATCGACTATGTGACTTGTGGTCCTGCCCGAGAATTGCTGTACAAAATTGTGGCTTGCACCAGAATTTGCCGGCATATATACTAAAAATTGTAAAATAAATTGTCTTTGATAACAAATATAATGGCCTTCTTTGTTCTTCTGATTTCTTTTACTTTGAATTCTAATTTTCACCTGATATTGCAAAATAGCCTACACCTGTTTCTTTTGGTAACATTTGCTTGGAATTATTTTTTCACATCCCTTCACTTTAAGGTCGGTGCCTATCCTTTGAACGTAAGATGTGTTTCTTATAGACAGCATATCCGATATGAATCTCGTTTCCTAATCCCATTCTCCCATTGTATGTCTTTTTACTTGGGAATTTAGTCCATTACTATTTAATTTATAACTGACTAGGTTTTGTGTGCTTCCTTTTTCCTTATTTAGCCATTTGCAGTTTAGGGATTCAGGTTTCTCTACTTATGCAGGTATGCGTTTATGGGATTTCTCTTTCTAGGTGCTAGGGATCGTTGCTCATTTTCTCTGTTATCCTTGAATTGCTTAGAATTCTCTGAATGCGTTGGTTTCTCGGACATTATTCTTTCATAGTTAGTTTATGTCACGAAGGATTTTCTTTCTCCCTTCAAACCTATAATTGACATTTTTGCTGAGCTATAGTAACCTGGGTTGGAATTCTATTGTCCCTTAACCAATCGGGGATGACTTGGCTCCAGGTTCTCCTTCCGAACTTTCATAGTTTGCGATTGAGAAGTCAGTTGTAATTGATAGGTTTCCCCTTATAGGTCACTACTTGTTTTTCTCTTGTGGCTTTAAGGATTTTGTCTTTGTTTTGGGTGTCTAGCATTTTAACTATGATGTGGCGTGGAGAATTTCTTTTCTGATCTTGTCTGTTTGGAGTTCTATGTGCTTCTTGTATTTGTATTGGTTTGTCCTTTTTTAGTTTGGGGAAGTTTTCATCTATTATTTTGTTGAAGATCTGATCAATACCATTCTCTTGGGATTCTTCTCCTTCCTCTATTCCTATGATGCTTAGGTTTGATCTTTTCATAGTGTACCACAGCTCCTGGTTGTTCCACTTTTGTGTATTTTTAAATTTTTCATAATCTTTCCTTGAGGTTTTTAGTTATTCTGTGTTATCTTCCAGGTCTGATATTCTTTGTTCTGCTTCCTCCATTCTGCTTCTGACTCCTTTTTCCATTCCTTTACTCTTGAATGGATGAGGGTTTGATTTCCTTTTTCATTTCCTCTTCTGATTTCTTTAGTATTTCTACTTCTTTTTGAAGCTTCTCGATCTCTTCTTGTAGCTTTTTGGTTCACTGGTTGGCTTCTTTATCTTTTTCAGCATGGAATGTTTTCAGTGTTTCTACTTCTTTCCGGAGCTTGTCACTCTCTCTCTAGGTCCTTCTTGAGTTCCTCATTCTCTTTTCTTAGTTCTTTAATTTTTTCTTTATGATCTTGTAGTTCTTTAAATATGTTCCCAATTGTGTTTCTGATATCTGTGTCCAGGGGCATCCCCAGAGGGATCCCACTGCAGGAGTCTTTCACAGGTTTGGTAGTGCTTTGTGTGGGATTATCCTGCCCCTTTCCAGTGTTGTCTCTTCTTCGTGATCCTTTTATATGGGCTTCTCATTGCCTGTATTCTAATGTGAGTCCTAAATGCCTCTTCACTATGCTGAAGGCTTGCTTTGGTTGCCCTCTTCAGATGCCTTCATAATCCCAGTTGGGTGAGGGGGCTCTTCAGCCCGAGCCCCGGTACCTTCCACTGGCCTCAGGAGATCTCAGATCTCAAGAGTCACACAACTGAATCTTTAATACTGGCTGGGAGGATAACTCCACACCCACAGCCACAAAAGCCCATCAAGCCAAAGACAGCTGTATTAAAGGATCAACAGTGAGCCTTGGTGAGGAATCCAGTTCCTACCTGCTTTCTGCTCTTCCTTCTGCTGGCCTCAGGAGGTCTCAGATCTCAAGAGTCACACAACCCCACCTTTAATACCAGCTGGGAGGATAACTCCACACCCACAGCCACAAAAGCCAATCAGGCCAAAGACAGCTGGATTAAAGGATCAACAATCAGCCTTGCTTAAGCACCCAGTCCCTACCTGCTTTCTGCTCTTCCTTCCCAAAATAAATGAAATTTAAAAAATATTTTAAAAATTCTCAGCCAAACCATCATGGGGAGGAAAGGGTTTACCTTATCTTATATCTCCCAGCAAACCTTTCATGACTGAGTGAAGTCAAGACAGTGGCTCAAAGCAGGAATCTGGTAGCAGAAACAAGTAGACAATGGAGGAATGCAGCTTACTGGCTTGATCCTATGGCCTGTGGTCCACCTTCTTTCTTATATCACACAAACACTTGCCCAGGAATGGCATCAACCAGAGTGGGCTGAGCCCTCACACATCACAGACCAATACATTGTGTGTATTTCTCAATTGAGGATGCCTTTACCCAGGTGCATCAAGTTGAAACTGAAGTTATCCTGCACTACACACACACACACACACACACACACACACATGACAGAGTACATGGAATGAGGTGGGGGTCCAGATAGTGGGAGTGCTTGTATGTGATCAAAACATTGTATGAAATTTGCAAAAATTGTGGCTGGAGAGATGGCTCAGCGGATAAGAGCATCAATTGCTCTTGCAAAGGACCCAGGTTCAATTCCCACCACCCATGTGGCGGCTAAGAACTGTCTTTAACTCCAGTTGCAGGGGAATCTGATGCCCTCTTCTGACCTCCATGGCATTGCACAACACGGGTGCACCAAACTACATGCAGACAGTACACTCATACAAATAAAAAATCATTTTCAAAAATTGCTAACATGGCCTAGCATTTAAGAGCACTGACTGCTCTTGCAGAGGACCTGGGTTCGATCCCCAGCACACACATGGCGGCTAAGAACCATCTGTAACTCCAATTCCAGGAGAACTCCAGTTCCAGGGGAATCTGACACCCTCTTCTGACCTCCGTGGCAGTGCATGACACGAGTGCACAAACCTACATGCAGACAGTACATTCATACACATAAATAAATAAATAAAAATTAAAAAATTGCTAACATAAAATAAAATCTGAGAAATAAGTGATTACCATTTAATTCAGTAATTTCTCCGTGTGGTGGCCCACATCTTCAATTGCATTTCCTGCACTCAGGAGCCAAGGTCATCCTAACATACATATTGATTTCCAGGCCAATTTAGGGAACATGAAACACTGTCTCAGAAATAAGAAGAAAAGAAACAACGATAAATGTAAAACACAGGACTCCTGTATGAAAACTCACCCACAGCTCAGGGACCATTAGGGAAGAGGAAGCAGAAAGACTGTAAGAAGCAGTGCTGCTTCATGAACAGAGGGAAGCAGAGGCTTTCAGGCCACTGGAAGCTGGCACATGTGAACTTGTGGCAATGGTGCCAGGAAACAAGGACCCATGGGAACTCAATAAGACAAGAGCCCAGAGTGCAGTGAGAGAAATGGGTGGTGGGCCGGCCTTAGACTGGGAATGATTGGAGACTGATTACTACTGGGTGAGGGAGAGTGTGCCTTCCTTATGATGTTTTGATAGGCTGAGTAGACTCCAGTGGATGAATTCGTACTCAACATCCAGGTACAAATGCTTGACTGGATAGGACTTAACATGTGTGGTGGAATTCATGAGGTCCAGTGTGGGGCATGGGGGTATGGATGGGGGAGGGAGTCTAACTTTGAATAAGAGCTGCTTTATGAATTTCCAAAAGTCCAATAAAAATTAAAAAATATATTGGGGTTGAAGAGATGGCTCCGTGGTTAAGAGCACTGACTGTTCTTGCGGAAAACCTGAGTTGGACTCCCAGAACCTAAATGGCAGCTAACAACTAACTATATTAAAGACTACAATAAAGAAACAGACATCTGTTAAAAATGTAATTCACAATCAGAATAAACTATCACTTTAACATATGACATTTTTATTAAAACAGGATTCAAAATGAAAATTCATCACCATGGATAAAACTTTGGTTGTATGTTTAGTTATTTTTTTCAGTGTTAGATGATAAAGAACTTTATATTCCTAAGTGAAGTCTTTTAAAATCCATGATTTCTGCTAATGAAATTATTTCATAGTTTTTCAAAGCTTTCTGCTTGTAATAGTCATGAAAATGTAAGGCCCAGCAATGTGACTGATGCCTTTAATCCTAGCACATGGGAGACAGTGGCGGCCAGACCTCTATGAGTCTTCAGAGGGAGCTCCTGGCCAGCTGAGACTAAAGGAAGACCCTGTCACCAAAGACCAAAAGAATACATAAAAATAATAATAAAAAATAAAATAAAAAATAAATAATTAAATAAATAAATAAATAAACAAAAACAAAATAGAGCTTTGTGTGGTGGCTTAGGCATATAACTCGAAGGCTGGGGAGACAGAATATACAGATCCACAAAGGCTCTGGCCAGCCTAGTCTCCTTGTTCAGCTCTAGGACACTGAGAGTCCACCCTATGGAATTCTACATGAGATCTTCACGTAACATCACTGCGTGCAGGTACACAGACTCACAAATACACACAGACACTCACAGACAAACATGCATTCGCACAAGACTTTAAACTCCCATATTGAGAAATACAGACAACTGGGAGAGGCCTCAGATGTTAAAGCCCTTGCAAAACAAATGGGAGACACTGGGGCTCAGCTCTCCCGAATTTCCATAAAAGTCTACAGTGCATGGCAATCACTAGGAGTCCCAGCACCAAGAGTGGAAAATGGGGATTCTGAGCAGGAGAGCTAGCACTCTGCACATGAGCACACCTCTGTGCTGTCTGGTCATCCCAAAGGAGAAAACACGCTTTAGGTTTTATTTATTTATTTATTTATTTATTTATTTATTTATTTATTTTTGTCTTTTATAAAATATATTTCTTGATGTTTTGTGTATTTCTTTTTTTTTTTTTTTGGTCTTTTTGAGACAGGATCTCCCTGAATCCTGACCTGTCCTGGAACTCACTCTGTATACCAGGCTGGCATTGAACTCACAAAGATCTGCCTGCCTCTGCCTGCCAAGTTCTAGAATTAAAGGAGTGGAACACCACACCTGGCTGACGTTTTGTGTATTTCATACATCATTTCTCAGTCCAATTTAGACACATTCTCTTTTCCATATCCCCTAATCCCCCCAGTTCATGTATTCTGCCATACATGTCTTGTATCTTTTTCTTGGTCTTTTAAAATTTTTCTCTTCAGAGTTTTATTGTTTGGGTAGAAGTTAATTGTTTTAGTCAGTTCTTTGATCCAGTCCTTTTGTGGTTGTTCCCTTCCATTTGTATTGCTCCTAAACATGTCTACATATGCATCACATATATATGAATATTATGACCCCTGAAAGTAAACTGTATGTTAATTCCAAAATATGTTTAGTAATTCATATTTCCCTTTAATTTTTATATTACTCTAAAATATGAACACATGCCCTCCATCCATAGATCACAATTACAAAGTATGAAAATATTTGGTAATTTAATTCTAGAGCCCATTAAGGGATGCATATTATAACAGCACAGTTGGTTTCAGATAAAAAGAAATATAAAATTAACTTTGCTCAGCTTGCCTTTCAACTAGGGATTTGGTGATAACATCCACAAATGAGGGCTACCACTTGCTGTTTGTTTTACTGGGACTGTGTTAGTTCATGTTGGGAGCCTTCACCAGCAGGCAACGATCTTGCCACAGCTTCTAGGGTCAACTTAGGTTTCTATTTCCCCAAGGCTCATCCAATTAGCACTAGGCAGCTGACCAAGCTTATAGTTACCTTATCAGGACAGCATTCCTCATTGGAGTGGAACGCCCTGCTTCTTCTGGGAATTCACCTACCCATTACCTTTCCCAAAAAAATTAGGCAATTAGGTACCCTACCAACCTAACAGCCTTAAACTATGCCAACTGGGGCTGTTACCCCCTACTTGCTTCTATATAAACTGCCTTGCAAAAAATAAACTTTGAGACCTTGATCAAATTCCTGTCTTGGTCTCCTTCCTTAGTGTCTGGTTTGTTTCTCATTCAGGTTACACTCCCCTCGGGTCCTTGTTGAAGACCCCGTGGGCAGGGGCAAGTGGAGCCCAACATGGAGCTCAAGGTATGAGAGCTGACCTGAACGCCACTCATCATAGAGAGGACGTCCTTCCTTCACATGGATTGCCACCCATCAGGTGAGTCAGATCCGTATTGGTGATCATTACAGGAGTACCTGCCTGTATTACAGATCAGGAGAGGTAAGTGGAGGAGCGCAAGCTCAGGTAAGAGAGCTTGAAACATAGCTCAGTAAGAGAGCATAGGACAAACCCATAGTCATTTATAAAAGGGTTAATGAACACTCGAGGCACAAGGAAAGGGTTAAAAAAAAGAGTTCAGTAAAAGTTCCTCGAGAAAGAAGGAACTAGATTGTTCAGTAAAAGTTCCTTGTGAAAGAAGGAACTATGGGACAAACACTTAGCAAACATGAGTTGTTTATACAAGGGTTAAAAAATTCTCTCAAGACCCGTGGAACTAGGGTTAAGAAAAAAGATTTAGTTAAGTTCCTCAAGAAGGAGTCATAGATGAAAAACAGTGAAGCTGTGTTGGCGACGGCCTAAGAGATTATTATCAAGCCTTTGGCCCAGAGAAAGTCCCTGTACAGGCATTTTCTTACTGGAATCTTATAAATGATGTTTTGCAAGTGGTTAATTTTCAGCCAGAGGTTTCAAAAATAGTACAAGATGGTGAAAATTATCTCAAAACAGGTTTTAAGGCTAGTCAAATCTCTCATTGTTCAAGAGTTCCCTGTAAAGGCAATAATCCTTCTCCCCCAACTTCTAAATGCCCTTCTATCTCAATCCCCATACCAGAGCATACAAGTGATCTCCCGCCTGAGGTCCCTACATCCAAATCTGTTTACCCTGTCCTATCAGGATTTAAATCTCAAGCCCCCCAGGATGATTCCCTCTCTGCGGAGGAAGAGATTGACCTCGAGGAGAAGGCTGCGAGGTATCATAATTCAGACTGGCCTCCACTCCTGGCACTGCCTGTCAGTCCCAGAGGAGATCTGTTTCCCCCGCCCTATAAAACAGCTTCCCCTTTTTGTGCTCCAGTGCTAGGCACTCAATCTGACTTAGAAAAAAATAACTAGACACGCCACTCTTAAACTTTCTCGAGAAGCTCAAGCCCTTAAAACATTACTTCAAGTCAAAAAGGAGAAGTCACATTTGCTTAGGCAGCTGTGTGACCTTGACTTGGAAATTACTTCCCCACCCATTTTTGCTGCATGAAAATCTTCCTCTAAAAATAAAACCCAAAATAAAACTCTTCATGCCTTCCCAGTAACCTATCCCATTCCAAAATCACCGAGAAAGATTTTAATGAGGCTACTTCTCAAAACTCTGATGAAGGACACGCGGAGGCAGAGGGAGAGATGGAGGCAGAGGAACCGGGGGAGTCAGAAGCCAAGGGAGAAGAGGGAGATGAGAAAATTATAATTACTAAAATTCAACGGTACCACAGTCTTAAATTTAAATACATAAAATACTTAAAAAATGCGGTCTCTTCCTATGGTCCTGTCCCCACTTTTACTATTTCATTATTAGACTCTCTCAGTGAAGACTGGCTTACAATCAATGATTGGAACTTCTTGACTAAAGCTACTTTAACAAGAGGAGATTTTCTCCTATGGAAAGCTGATTATACTGAAAGGTGCCAGGACGCTACCCACCATAATTCGGCCACTGCTGGCCCCTCTAAAGCCTGGACTTTAAACAAATTACTAAGCAACTGTCCTCATGACACAAATGAAAAACAGACAAAATTTTCTCCTAAACTACTCACAAAAATTCAACACACTGCCCTTAAGGCTTGGAAGAGACTCCCCTCTCTCCTGTGCAGACAAGCATGCACACAAAGGGCCCATGCTGCAAGCTCCAAGCAGCTAGAGCTGTTACTGCTCCACTCCCCTGGAAATACAAAATCCATCATAGTAAGATGCCAGCAAGCTGGCCCTCCTTAACATAACTGTTAGTTAAGGTGGAACAGGCATTTAGTGAATCAACCCAGCATTTGATGGCTGTGAGTACAAAAGTGTTTTAAGGGACCTAAATAAAAAATGTCTTAAACTCTAAATGATTGTGTATAAATGTGACAATAAAGAATTAATGGTTTCACAGCCCTACACAGCCAAGGTGTGCAGTAGACCAAAAACTGAGAACTTTCTGTGCCTTGACATCAAGTTATTGTATGAGATTTTAAAAAGAAAAAGGAAATCTCTCATTATATTAAGTTATATGTCTGTGCAAGCTGTCTCTGTGTTAACTGTTCTCCCATGTGTCTGAGATTTGTGACATGTGTGTTCTTCTGTGTTGGTTTCTGTTAAAAGTGGCCTCTTCAAAGATCTTTCATTCTGTATTGTGCACATAAATTAAGTTTACTTTTGGCATGCCTCTTAAACTTTTTCAAAGGCCTAACTTAAACCCGGGTTCCTTAGTTCCTACAAAAAAACAATTCTATACTGGTTATCTAAAGGTTTTATTTGTTATTTGTTAAGACTGGATTTGATCTCCAAATTAAACTGTTTAAAGTTGCAGGTATTCTAACTTCAGTTTCCTTTCAAGCTGTTTTCCAGATATTTGTTTTTCTTTTACCTAGCCAGGATTTTGACAGCTGTGCCACCATGAACAGTGGCACACGGCTTCCCCTGGAAGCCTGTAGACTGCAATCTCTTCCCTCCAATGAAACAGTCTAAAATGTTTTATGGTATTGATCATTGCTGAATTGTCTTGGTTTTGTACTGCCTTGGTAGGAATGAATGTTTCCTGACACCTTATTCTTTAGCTTCTTCCTTGGTGAAATTGTCTTTAATTATTGCATTGTGTCTTTAGTTATGGCTAGCCTTCAGTACAAACTGGATATATAATTCTGTTTTTCATCACTTGTTAAAATACTTCAATAAGTTCAGAGTTTAAAACTAAAGGTGTAAAGTATCACTGACAACATGTTAAGAAAAACTGTATTAGCCTCCTCAGCCTTTGGAATGCAATTGGGGCTCTATGCTTTAAATGACATCTCTAAAAAGTGAAAACATGTCTGACAACAAGGTATGCGAGTCTATTCAATACAAACACTAGGATAAAAATCTCTTGTGTAAATGTATGGATAAATTGCATATCTATGTGGATGATACTGTTAACAGCTCTGTAACAGCATATTAGGGATCTATCAGACCATTGATGGACAGTATATGGTGTTTCCTCCAATGTATGTATGTCTGTGCCTCTGTTCAGTACAACTTTTATAAATTGCCATCACCAAAACTAAGTTCTAAAACCTTGTGTATGAGTGTGGGTATAAAGTACTGTTCACTTTTCAAAATTCAAGAAATTGTGTTCCACGGCTGGAGATTCTCAGTGCTATGCAACATGTGGACAGTCTATAAAAATTGATTTTATGACTACCAATCAGTTTTATATTCAAGGGTGAAATTAAAAATTAACAAATTTTTAAAAAAATTATCTTAAACCTGAGTACTAAATAGATCATTTAAATTTCAGAGGTTCAAACTGCACTGTAAAAGTTTAAATTCCACTTTGGATATGGAAGTTGTTTGTTTGTTTACACTGTTTATCACTCCCCCCTTAAGACAGTTTAAAACTTAAGGTAATGTAAAAAAATGGTTAAAAAATTTATACACAATTTCTTAATCAATTAAGGTATAGCTGTTAAATAGAATACCCAAATTTCACATGCTGGTATTTTAAAAACAGCTCACATAAAAACCATGTTGTGTTAATGGGTAACTGTTGAGTTTTAAATACACTGCACATTTTTGTGTGAACCAAAATTATTTACTTCGTAACTTATTCAGCTTGACAAGTGCTTTTGATCTAATGGATCAATAACATGATATAAAATTTGGGGGAACTTTAGGTCCTTTAAAAGGTATTAATAACCATTAGGTACATCCATGATAAAAGTGTTTATTCTGGTTTGCTTACAAAATGCTACAGTTGACAAAAGTATTAAACAAAGTATCAACATCCTCTGGATACAGGGGATTAGTAAAATAATCATTTGATAAAAATCACTTGGTAAAGATTATAAACTCTATTTTGCACTTAAAGTGAAACATACTTTTTGTTTTCTTTAAATGTGCTGCAGATTTAGTCTTTAATTTCTTGTATGTTTTTTGTGACTTGCTGTTGTTACATTAGCTTCCATAACTCTGCTATATATCTGTTATACTTGATACATGTTACTTTTAACATTTTTTAAAAATATTAGGTTTCATTTCTGGGGAGCACATAAAAACATTCTGAATGAAACCAATTCTGGTGAGATTGATTTAAACATTTCCTGCCTTCTGTAGATATGTGATAATGCCCTTCCCTCCTTTTTCTTCTCAAATCTGTAATTCAAAATCTGGGGACAAGTAAAGTGGCCATAATTTAAAATAGTCCTAAAAGATATTGTTTTTAGCCTCCTTGTTATCTTGAGTTTGTTTCCTGGACTACGTAAAAGAACAGATTGTGTGCTTTACTGGATAGGTTTAATGCCAACTTGACACACCTGGGCTAAGAAACCTCAATAATTGCCTTCGTTGGACTGGTCTGGACCCATTGTGGGCAATGCCATCCTTGGCCAGATATTTCTATAGTGTATACAATAGATTAAACATAAGCTAGCAACACAAGCCAGTAAGCAGCATCCCTTCCTAGCCTTTGCTGCAGTTACTACCTTCAGGCTCCTGTCATGAGCTTTCACTATTAGAATGTTTTACAACAACAATTAAAAATTTATAAAAAATATTTAAGTCAATGTTCAAGCTTTATGTGTTATATAGAAAAACATTCAACTGACCCTCTTGGAGGTTTAACAACCATACTTGGGGCTCCAATATGATTTGGCAAGAGGAATTTAAAGGGAAAATATTTTGACCATTACCCTCTAAGGTCAACTTAAGTCCTAGGGTCCTGCATTGGCACTTTTGTACATGTCCTGTGGCAGTGAGTCACCAGCCATCCTGAGCCGGGGAGGTCTTGGAGATTCACTTAAGTGGATTTCTTCTGGCCAGTGTCCAGTCAAAGGAGGAAAGTTAGTATAGAGGAAAAGCTCCTCATGCTTCAAAGAAAATATTTGGTCACACGAGACCTGGCTTTGTCCTCATGTACATGGGATTGGTAGAAAAGAGCCAGACACAAGGCCTAAATGACCCTTAAGGACCAGAACCTCAACTGACCTTAACACCAAAACTAATTTATCTGAGCTAACTGTGCGGTTTAAACACCCCAACAAAAAACTATGATCAAACAAAAATAAATAATAATAATACCACAGAGATAGGTAAAAGATCTACTGTGCCATGCTAAAAAATAACTCAGAAACAGGTCATGGTTAAGCTAACTTTCATTTTGGAGCCTGGATAATAGAGTATAGGTCCTTTCTTCCTCTAGAAATTCTAGACAGGGACCCTCCAATCACTAATGTACCCACTAGGCCTCCTGTTGGTACTGTAAAGTCTGTACACTGGTACCCTCACATAAGACTTAACCAACTTGTCTGTTCAGTTGCAGAAAAACTGTACACTAACTCCTGGCTGCTAATGATTTGGACCAAAATACCTGGCAACTAAAATGACCCAGATGGGAGACCGGATTCTAAACCTCCAGCCTGACACATGTTCCCTCAAGACTTCAACCCTCCTCAGCTCTGAAGCAGATACAGAAGAGAGAACAGCATCCTATTCCCTCATAATCATAAGGCTGGAGTGTTGGGTCTAAGTTTCCCAAATTTCCAAGGGACACACAGGTGTCCACTTCCTCCAGAGGCTGTAAATCTTATGATTTTTCCCCTTACCTGAATTCACACCCAGGCCATATCTTTCAGCTTAAATTCGGCAGACTGACGCTAGTGAGGCCAAATGACTCCTCTCCTTTGGGAGCTGCATAGGATTCAGACCTATGCATATCGACTTCCACAATGGAGTTGATATGGGCACCAATGTGGGTGTGATGCTAAGCACTGCAAGGGAAGGTACTCGAACTGCCTCTGAATTCCCTGAGAGAATACCTGGTTTGCATGGAGGTTGATATCAGAATATAAATTACAAAAATGCCCTTCCTATCCTCCACAAAAGATATCAAGGGCCAACTCTATTAAAACCTTGGAGGAGCCAGGTCCCTTCTCCCCCAATTGATTAATGTCCACCACAACTAGTGGGGCTCCCCCTCTTTTTGTATAAAATAAAGGAGGAGATGTTGGGAGAAATGGCCAGCAGGCAATGGTCTTGCCACAGCTTCTAGGGTCAACTTAGCTTTCTGTTTCCCCAAGGCTCATCCAATTAGCACTAGGCAGCTGACCAAGCTTATAGTTATCTTATCAGGACAGCATTCCTTGTTTGAGTGGAACACCCTGCTTCTTCTGGGAATTCACCTACCGATTACCTTTCCCAAAAAACATTAGGCAATTAGGTACCCTAGCAACCTAAAAGCCCTAAACTATGCCAACTGGGGCTGTTACCCCCTACTTGCTTCTATATAAACTGACTTGCAAAAAATAAGCTTTGAGACCTTGATCAGATTCCTGTCTTGGTCTCCTTCCTTTGTGTCTGGTTTGTCTCTCATTCAGGTTACTCTCCCCTCCGGTCCTTGTTGAAGACCCCATGGGCGGGGGCAGTTCACTTTTGCAATGGCTTCTTAATGAAGGTGTAAAACCAGAAATACAAACATAGACCAAAAAATGCAATCAGAAAATAAACTAGAGGGAAGCAATATACATCTCTCAGTATTAACCCTAAATATTAATGCTCTAAACTACCTAGTCAAGAGAGGCAGACTTGAAGAATGGATTAAGCAACTGAATCCATGTTTCTGATGTCTACAAGAAACACAGCTCACCTTCCAGGAGAGGAATCATCTTAAGGTGAAAGGATGGAAAAATATTTCAAGCAAATGTTTTAGGTTTTATGGGCAGAGGTTTCTTTGGTGTTTAGATGTCCTGGAAGCTGGCACAGGCGTTGTAAAAGGTGAAATCAAACTCTCAGAAGACTGAGTCCTAGATGTTTTTAACTTGTGGAAGGGGGAGTCATATTGAGGGGAATGAGATTTTCCCTGATGTAGCACATACTATGGAAACTCTGGGCAAAGCTGTAAAAGGAAGACTTGCTGTAAGGAGCTGCAGGCTTTAGCTTGCTTATGCTGAGCTTGCTTACAAGGAAGTTGACTCTGTGAATTGTCACCTCGAGCCTTTCCCAAGAGCTGGGTGCGGATGTGCAGCAAAAGTCACCAGATACTCCAGCCCAATGTCTCAACTCAGTGATTTTGCAAAAACAGACCCTCCTCTGATGCCAGAGAGCCCGATCAACTGATTACCCTGCTTTACACTCCCCCTATATGCTTCCCGCCTTTTGCTAAATATATACTGCTGTCTTTGCTCAATAAATTAGACTTTGACAACCTTTGCAAAGTCTCGATCTTCTCTCTCGCCTAATCTTCACAGGTTTTGGGGTCCTCCTCGGGTACCTATTGTTACATGACCCGTAGACAGGGTCATATTGGTGCCCGACATAGGGGCTCGAGGTAAGAGACCCCTCTACCAGACAAGGAACAAGGAGGTCCGGCCGGATGACTTAATACCGAGGGCGCTTCGCCATCAGCGGAGCGTGGAAAACCTCGGGAAAAAGAGAGGGCGCTTCGCCATCAGCAGAGCGTGGAACCTCGGGAAAAAGAGAGGACACTTCGCCACCCACGGAGTGCAGATCCTCGGGGAAAAGAGGTGAGTAGTTCTTTGTCTCATATTAAAGATAGGCCAATTGGCTCATATTTAAGATGGGCCATTCGCTGTCTAAAGAAGAGAAATTTATTCAACACTTTAAGACAGCTTTCAGGGAGAGAGGAATTCGGGTTAAGAAAAAGATTTAACTAGATTTTTTATATTCATAGGGGACACATGTCCCTGGGTGGTCCTTGATGGACCTTCAATTCACCCCAAAACATGGAAAAAGGTAAAGCAAGATCTTGACTGCATCATGCAGACTAAGGGACCAGACAGTATTCCTGTCCAGACTTTTACTTATTGGATTGTCGTTAATGAGATAATTCAGGACCCCCCCCAATCCATCCCTATAATTGAAACAACAGAACAATTCCTAAAACCCCTTAGCCGCCCTTCCTCGGCCCTTTCCATTAAGAAGGAGTGTTCCCCATGTCCGTCAGTCATTTTAGAAATCCCATCTGACGACCCAGCATCCGCTTCTCTGAAACCTAAACACCCTAAACCGTACCGCCTCTATCCACCACTACCCAAGGAACCTACTGCCCCAGAGGCCAGTGGGGAAGAGCATTTCTGCCAGACATTCCCAATAATAAAAACCCAAAACCCACCTTCTGAAGAAGAGATTTACCCCCACAGACCATATGTGGCCTGGGATCACGCCCCCACCACCTTACCTTCCATTTCCTGATGTTAAGCCCCTTTTGGAGACCAAAAAACTACTCACCAATCAAATAACTAATCTAAAACAAGTCCTTGATTTACAACAAGAACTGTCCACATTAACCTTAAACATTCAGCAGCTACAATCTAAAATACAAGTTGGTGGCACTCCTGTAGTGCAAACCTCCTCTGCCATCCCTAAAAATAAACATAAGTCAAACAGTGTTAAAAAACCTAAGGCTCCTTTTCAAACTTACCCAATCTTAACCCACTCCCAGACCTCAACTAACCAAGATAATGATCCTGGTCTAAATAACGGCCACAATCAGGATAGTGAATCAGAGTCCGACCCAATTGATTCTACCCAAGAAAATAGAGGGGAGGAAGCAGAACGCAGACACTCTGAGCGCGGGCACTCTCTGCAGCAGCGTAATCGCTGGAGAGAGTGGCGCCAAGATAGATCCCTGTCTGAAAGTGGAAGTGAGAGTGAGGAAGAGGGCAGCCCTGATGTGCATCAAAATCAATATAAAAAAATAAAATTCAAACACCTTAAAAATCTTAATTCTGCAGTCCGCAATTATGGACATGCAGCTCCCTTTACTATCAGCCTCATAGACTTACTAGCTGAAGGAGGCTATCTATCACCCGCAGAATGGTATCAGGTCATGCAGACTGTGCTGACCCGTCCACAATACTTAACTTGGAAAGTGGAATTCTTAGACAAATGCCATAAATTGGCAAAAGCTAATGCTCAAAAGGCTAGCACCAAAGAGTGGACTTTTGACAAACTGTCTGGCCAAGGCAAATACATCTCTGAAACTAAACAAACTCAGCTTCCCCCGGGATTGCTAGCTCAAGTAACTGAAGCTGCAAAAATGGCGTGGAGAGCCGTCCCCTCTGATAAATCCATTACTATGCCCCTTACAAAAATAATACAAGGACCTAATGAACCCTATGTCCAGTTTATAGGACATCTCCTCGAAGTGGCTGAAAAAACTCTAAATTTAAAAAATGAAAATGATCCCTTCTTAAAACAATTAGCTTATGAAAACGCTAATCCAGCATGCAAGGCGGCCCTCAGAAGTGTCTACAAAAGAAAAGATATTAATGAAATGATTAGAATTTGCAATGATGTAGATTCCTTTTCCCATAAACTATCTAAAGGAATAACAGAGGGAGTCACCTTGGCAATGGGAGCCATGTTAAATAAAAATAATAATGTTTCAAATGTGGACAGGCAGGCCATTTTGCTAAACAATGTCCAAACCCCCCAAAAAACCTTAATCAATTAGACTCCACCCAACCATAACCATGAGGAGGCCACAGGTAACCAGGCCCATAAATGGCCTAATACAACTTGCCCTCGATGCAAAAAAGGAAAACACTGGGCCAGTGAATGTCACTCAAAAACAGATATAAAAGGAAATCCCTTGCCCCCACTGTCGGGAAACGGGTGGAGGGGCCTGCCCCGGGCCCCATCCCAAAGCCCAATGTCTCTAGGGTCGGGGCCCAATCGCTGTCCAGAGCTACCCCAGGAAGCGCAGGACTGGACCTGTACTCCACCTCCCCTCGAATATTAACACCAGACCAGGGGATTCAAATCCTAGAAACCGGACAATATGGTCCCCCCCGCCCCCAGCTGGAGCCTTTTTTCTGATTCTTGGATGGGCTTCAGCATCCATTGGTGGACTGTCAGTGGTACCCACCATGGTAGATTCTGATTATACTGGAGAAATAATAATTTTGGTTTCCTCCCCAAAAGGACCTATATGTATACAGGCTGGACAGCGCATAGCACAAGCTATTCCCCTTCCCTTAATGGGAGATTTCCCGTACATACAAGCAAGAATAGGCTCCTCACATCCTGGGTCATCAGATGTTTACTGGGTCCAACAACCAGGAGCGACCCACCCTTACATTATGGATTGAAGGGAAAAAGTTTCAAGGAATTATGGACACAGGAGCCGATGTTACAGTCGTTGCTCAAAAACATTGGCCTAAAGCCTGGCTGCTTGCAGCCTCTGCCACTCATTTAAAAGGAATAGGGCAGACACAAAATACTTTACAAAGTTCTAAACTTTTGACCTGGACAGATAAACAAAATAATAAAGGAGTTATAACACCCTATGTAGTTAAAGGCTTGCCAGTAAATTTATGGGGAAGAGACATTTTATCACAAATGGGTGTGCTTATGTGTAGCCCAAATGAAATAGTAACAGGACAGATGCTACGCATGGGACACCTCCCGGGAAAAGGACTGGGAAAAAGGGAACAGGGCCTGATAACACCCATTCAGGTTTTCCCCCATCCAAAAAACTTAGGATTAGGAGCAGGAAATTTTTCCTAAGGACCACTGATGATCCTGCACTCCAGGCTGACAAAATCACATGGAAAAATGATGATCCAGTCTGGATTGATCAGTGGCCCCTGCCCCAACAAAAAATACAGGCCGCGTTACTTTTAGTGCAGGAACAGTTAACGCTCGGCCACCTTGAGCCCTCCACTTCACCATGGAACTCCCCAATTTTTATAATTAAAAAGAAAAACGGAACTTGGAGATTGTTACAAGACCTTAGGGCTGTTAATAACACCATGATTCCCATGGGGGCATTGCAACCTGGCCTGCCCTCCCCAGTGGCCATTCCAAAACACCACTATAAAATTGTCATTGATATTAAAGACTGTTTTATCTCTATTCCTCTCCACCCCGATGATTGCAAACGCTTTGCCTTTTCCATTCCTGTGGTCAACCACATAGGAACCAATCCACGTTTCCAGTGGCATGTACTGCCACAAGGAATGGCTAACAGTCCCACCCTATGCCAACAATATGTAGCACAAACAGTTAATCCTATTAGGATAAAGCATCCCAAGGCTTATATTGTTCATTATATGGATGATCTATTAATAGCCGCTGAAACCATTGGAGAGGCTCAAAACATCACCCAACAACTGATTATAAACCTTCAACAGCGAGGATTTCTCATACCCCCAGAAAAAATACAGACA